>CCAG010014911.1:0-71773 GCA_001077435.1 Glossina morsitans morsitans
CGTGCTGTGCAAGTTTCATTTTTTCACAGGACATGGCTTGCCCACAGTAGTTAAGCAACCTTTCGCTTTATCAACCTCATTTATGACATAGTGTAAAAATACCGACATTTCAAAAGTTAATTAATTTACATAAATGCATGTTTTGTTTATTATATTTTCTAAAAAAATATTCCAAAAGTTTTATTTTAACTGAATTTTGACTTAAATCCCTCCGAGACTCCGTTTTATACAATTCTGTTAAGGACTTAACAGAGCTCTGTAAAGAAATTTTGGTTTGTGTCTTTGCTAGTTATATTTAAATATAACTTCACACCCTTTGAAAGCTTTGATTTTTCTCTTTTTTTTGGAAACTGAGAAAGAAGAAGAGAAAAGAAACTCATAGCAGTTATTCTTAACTAACTTTTTGTCAACAGTGGGCTTAAATCATCGTTGAAGAGAACGGCTTATTATAAATGCCATTACTTATAAATGCCATATTAAGTTTAAACAGTTAACACAAACAAATAGCATAAATGCTGGCCGGTTACATGCATATTATATTTGATACCAAACCATTACTTTTAAAGTAAAAAAATTATTTAATTTTTAATTTATGCTAAACATTAAAATTAAAATAATGATCTTTTCTTTTTTCTCTTGTGTACGCAAGCTTTTGTTGCACGAAGTGAATAGATAGGTAATTAATAGTCTGGTGGCACTCTATTAAGTACCAGGAATGTTTATAACATTTTGATCACTTTGGCATATAAAATATCCATCACGATTTAACTATGCTTCTTAGTAACCAGTATATATTAAAGATATTGTAGTGACTAGCGGAACTTATTTCATTTTATAAGAGTGTAAAGTTATATTTAAATTTAAGTAACAAAGGCACAAACCAAATCAAATTTTGATCAATAAATAATCTTTCCAACGACGTTATCATGTTTAGAAAGTTTCCTTGCGGACTATTTTTTTTTGAGGTTAGTTTCATTTGTTCGCAACACTGGGTTCTGGTCACAGCGACCTACCGAACATTGCCAACTAAAACAACCACAAATTTTCAAAATATCAAAAAAAACTTTTCACGGGGAAACTTTATAAATATTATGCACCGTTGGGATTGTGGAGTTATTAATGAAGGATTCACGCAACATTACTTTCATTTGTTGGCAACGCTTGGTTTGATGACAGTGACTTTCCATACTTCCAAATCAATATGTAAGTAGAGCAATTATCAAAGTATCCAAAAAGGAAAGTTCCCCAAGGCAACTTCATAAATATGACGTATCGTTGGAAAGGCTATTGATTAAGGATTCACGTGGTATTGGATACATTTGATCGCAGCACTTGCATTGGTCACAGTGATTAACTAAACTTTCACTTCTTCATTCTCGTATTTGACATGGTATAAAAATATTTTCGTACTAAGTTTTAATTAATTAATATAAAATCATATTTGGTTTGTAATATTTTCTTGACAAATTCTCGAAAAGTTCTAATTTAACTATATTTTGATTTAAATAATTCCGAGACTCCGTTTAACGTAACTCTGTTAAGGGCTTAACAGAGCTCTGCACAAAGTTTTGGTTTGTGCCTTTGCTAGTTAAATTTAAATATAACTTTACACCCTTTCATTTTATCATGCACAGTAGATTAGGAAGCGACCTGATATGAATGAATTTTAATATGGAGGACTGTGTGGGTTAACGCTCTGTTTTTGTTGTTGTTATTTACTTATAAAATAAGCGACACTACTAACAAGCTTATAGCTTTTGTAACGAAAAATTAAAATAGAACAAGCATAGCCGAGTTTATATTCTTTGTGAGGAACAAACAAAACCGTCCGCTACTCTTCTTAGTTTTTTTTCGTTAATATGAACAATCACTCAGGGAAAGTCTCTTGTTTATGTTTAACTAGGTGGTGGTCTAAAAGAAGAGCCACGTCGAATCGAGAAGTGTTAAGCCTTTGGCGACTAAATACTCACTATAAGCACGATCACTTAGCATGGCCTACTGCACTGGGAGTTGAGCCGAAGTATGCTGACTTGATAATCGCGCTTCTTAATTATTTATTATATATAACTATCTAAGTTATCTTTTAAAGAGTATGTTGCATATACACATGACAAATAAATGTCATCTTTCGTTCGAAATAAGTTGTTTTCGACTTTGAATGAGAGAAAGCAAGCAGGGCAACACGAAACCTCTGTTCTTTATAACGAAGTAAATGAAGAATTGTTTTTCCTCCTATACCGACAACCGATAAGGACAGATGTGTTCTCTACCTTTAGCTATGCCACGTCGGCGCATAAACTATCATTGCTCACATTGGCATTTGCCCCAGCAAATGTCCCGCTGGAAATCCAGTTTAATTGATAGTAACAGATAAAATGATTGCACATTAAAAGAAAGTGGATGCGAGCATTTAATAAAATGAATTATAACCATAGCGCAAATGGGAAATAATGAAAAGCAACGAAGAAATTTATCAATAATCTAAGCAAAAAAAAGTAAAGCATATAATTAAGAGGGAATTAATTAATAAGGAATGACGAAGAACGAAGAACGGTGTGTATTTATTCACCTTTCTCAACTGCCTGTCTAAAGCCACAAAGCTACATCAGTAAGAATTCATTGCTTAAGGAAATGGTCTTGGATGGAATCATTGGACCCTGTGGAATTTGATCTCGCAAAAAACTATTTTTTAACAAATTCAATAATTTCTAGTAATGCCGCGAATTAGTCACCTTAGTCTGTCTACCTATCTATCTATCCATCTGTCCATCTGTCTATCTTCTGCTTTTAGAATCTTCGATTAACATAGAAAACTGACACATGACAGCGATATTCTCAGCTGATGATAGACAATTGACCGAATTTGAAAATGGGTGTGGTCTCCCTATTATTATTTGTACAATATACAAATAACTGTAACCTATTATCTATACCAGACATTGATCTGGCACAAATATTTATTATGGCCTTCAGTTGATACAACTGTAGTCAAGAAAATGTAGTTGGCAGTTTTTTTATATGCACCGCTAAACGATGGGGCTATATTTGTCAAAATGTTTGCAATGCTCAGGTGCAGAAACCGCTTCAGAGAGACCTTATAAAGTATATATTTTCCGGATAAGCACATAAAATTTAGAACCGCTTTAGGCATGTCCATCTGCCCCTCTGTCTGTCTGTATCTGAAATACTTGCGGTAAAGAAGATTTTCTTGCAACTTGGCATTGAAAATGGTCGAAATCAGTCGATGGACACACCCACAGTAGAGCATAAAGTAGAAACACCTCTGTTTCCAAAACTAAAATAATAAGTACTTTGCTCCTTACTTAATTTGTAGCAATAAATATTTGCATACTCTTTTTTATTGATATTAAGGTTTGAGTTGAAGGCGAAGATAAATGTAAATTAATGTTTCGTCTACCCCTAGTACCATTTAGAGATCATAATAGATATAGCGCACATGTATTTATTCTTAATCATTGTCCGTCCAACCATGAGTTTCTGTGTTTGCCGGTTTGTCAAACACAGTCACGTGTTCATGACGAACGGCATGCTAAGCCTTGACGGACAACATTTTTCTGTTAAGTCTTTAAAACACAGACAGATTTATAAGATGACCAAAGGAAATTATTTCAACCTTGAAAGCTTAAGGAAATTCAGCAGCAGCTTTTCATTTGGTATTACACTCCGTCCAGGATGAATTTCGAAATTTTTTTCTAATTTTTATCTTTAGTTCGTCATTTTTTTATTTTAAAGCTTGTCGCCCATGTCTCACAGATTCCCTCCGGAAGGCAAAGTTTCAGATTCTGTTGACATGCGAACATATCAAGTGCCAGCTTTTCATTATGGACGTAAACGGTACATGGGAAATTTAGATTTGGAATTTCCCTTCGTGTCTGAACATTTGTGTATCTGAACAATTTACAAACGTAAGAATTTGATAATGAAGCCACGTCAAGCGAAAAATTCGATCAGTAAAAGGTGTCAAGTTAAAAAATACTGCGGCAAAGTAAAGCATTATGTTGGCATTGAGAGGTTTGGAATAATAAAAGCTATAAGCGATCTGCTATGGTATTAATGTTAATCTATGTAAGTTGGACATTAATCAGACAGTTTAAATATGTTTGCCGGTGGGTGTTCGAAAGTCAGATTAGAAGGAATATTGTATTACTGTTTGCCTAAAAGTTATTTTTGGTATTTATTGAGCAAAAATACAAGAAAGAAAGAAAAACACACGAAACAAAACGTTTCTCATTCGCATTCCAAAGTTCATTTTTATTTTAAATTTATATTTTAAGATCATCACTCTGAAGCACACGCATAAAAACAAACAATCACTACAAGCAAAAGCGGTTCTCCTTTAACTTAGCATCGACTTGAAACAATTTTTATATAATCAATTGGAAAGAGGCAAACGAAAGAAGAAGAAGAAGAAATGTTGATATTTTAAATTTCATTTTTAAATTTGTCTCTTATTTCTCTTCACTTCTTCTTAACAGTAAAAGAATGTACTCAAGAAGTTCAATTCTTTCTTTCGGTTAATTAAACCGGACAAATTCCTTAAAAGTCTTCATTGTTCTCCTATTGACCTTTAGGGGTGAGGTCAAGATGTTTATTTAAAATTTATGAGTAAATTAATTGTGCGCATGTGCTTCTCTTAATCGCCATAGTCAGTCAGTCAGTCACTTAGTTATTTGATTAGTTAATTGGTTAGTCATTTACTTACTTACAGTTGGTCACTCGCTCAGTCAGTCAGTTAGTCAGTTAGTCAGCTATGGGCAGTTGCAAATTCTCATAAAATATTGCGGACGAGTTGATGGCTTGGACAAAGTATTAATTAAATTGACACTAAAGACATTAAAAATTGTAAAAGCATTTCTTGTTATGACCATCCTAACCATCATTTTTCATTTACAACGTATAGAGATATGTATGCGTGTGTTTTTGTACATGTTTTCGATCAAATGATTTAACCTTGTCTTTCCGCTCGTGAATATGAAAATCGCTAAACTGAATACTTGGTCTAAATAAATCAAATTTTTGCATCGAATTTTTCCTTTACAATTTTATCAGTGTAAATTAAAAAAAAAAAGAAGAAGAAAATATACAAAATTTGGTTAACAAATGACCGACATCTTCTTGATCTTTTTTTTTTTTTTTGTGTCTATGTCGCAAAAAGCTTGTCTTCAAGTATGCCTCATTACTTGATCTCCTGATCAAAACGAAAAGTAAGTGTGTGAAGATCAATCACGAATCTAACTACTTGCCAGTAGATATTTACCAACTGCATTAACAGAGCTATGTTAAATAATTAGCATCGGGCTATGAATGAATTTGAAAGCGTGATCCATCAGAACTAGAAAAGTGTATATCCTACAAAAATACCTTTAAAATGATGTCAAATGATGAAATTGTTATGAATCTTTTGCAAAGTACTTCTAAATCTAACAAGTTCGTGGCGGCCAAACTAGAAAATTTCATCTACATTTATGCACTCCCGCGAATCTATCCCTAAATATCTCTCAAACGTGCCAAACAAGTTCAGGTGGTGCTTTCCAGGACTATTTTTTCAACCAAGACTTTTGAAACTTAAAAATAAACAAATTCCTAGATTCTACCGCGATTAAACTAAACAATCCCATCTATATTCACCTGCATTACGCGAATCTGTATGAGAACAGAAGAAACTGCAAGGAATTTTGAGCCATGTTCGACCAATGAATTTCTTTACACAACCCAGTTTATGCATGCACATATATGTATGCGTACGCTTGACAAGTATTTTCCTATAAGTTTCCGTAGCATATATGAAAACTCCAATTCCTAGCAGTTTGACCGAATTAAATCTTGAATTTTTCCTAATTTTTATTTTTCACACTAACACACATGCACATTCCATATTTAAATCTGTTAAAAGTTAATTTAAATTCGATTTTCTCATTAATGTTAACATGAAACGTTTTGTTTAGCTGAAAATAATTTCGAAACACAGAATTTCGATTTGTTTGAATTTGCTTGGAAAGGTGTTTTCGTATAGAGTCGCATAATATAGGGGAATATAAGTGAAATTTTGTAATTGGACCACCATGAGCTTTTTAAGTGGACTACGCTGCGATGGTCATTTGCCGCCAACTTATCAATTTTCAAGCACCTATCTATTCGCATAACTTTGCAAAGGAAAGATTCGAGTTTTTCGTATATGATTTTAGAAGTATTTCAATATAGATTGACGTAGGGTGTACAAAAATTTTCGCTATTGATTTAATCGAGCCATGTTAGGGCTTTTACAGAGCTACGTTAAGGTCGCTGGTAAATGTCGTTGCTAGCTAAGTGCGTAATTATTTTCAAAAATAACTTACTTACAAAAAATCACTTAAATCGGATCAAATTGAACGCACAGTCACCGATAATAGGCAAAATAAGAAATGTACAACTCAACATGTTCTAGAGATTGTATGGTTACTATTAATCGTATCAAATCTTACGATTCTTTCACTCGATCTTACATATGAAAAATATCGTACGAAAAGGATTTTCCCCTACGAACTGGAAACAATTAATGACGAACTCAGTTCAAATTAAATAAAAATTCTTCTTCTTTCCATTTTCAAGCGAAATTCCAGTCTTAGCCCCCATTTCTAAAGTCTTAATGCCTTTAAGCTAAATTATGTTTAAACAAAAAAAAAAAAAAAAAAAGGAGCGATTGCTAAGTTGATATAAACGCTTAAGTCTACGAATATGTTTAACAAAATCAGAAACATTTGGATTTGTAAAGAGGCCTAAAGCCTAAATGAAAAAACTCGCTCATTGTATATGTTAAATCGACAAAAGCCCCTATAGAGGCTGCACATGATGGCGGCGTTCCAGCCTTGAACAGTGATAGTACGTATAGAATGTAAAGCTAATTTGATCGATGCGCTTGTCATAATCAAAAAAGTACACTTGAAAAAAACTGCATTAAAGAGAGGCTTAATTTCATAGCGTGTTCGTTCGTCGCCGTACCTGTTAAGGAAACGTGGAATAACGGGGGAAAATTAAGCCATAATTCTGAAAGAATTTCTTAATTCGAAAATTGTTTTGGAATCAATTGATCTATTTACGTCTGTCTGTCCGTCTGCCCCTCAAGAAACGTTAAGAAAGAAAAATAGAAGTGTTCAACGCAACGTCGTCGTTCTTAGTGGTACATAGCGTGGAAGCATGGTTTAAATGTACTAAAAACTCACTTTACATTTTCAGAAAACCCTTCCATCGATAAATACACGCCAAGGTTCTCATTATATGCGTACGTTACGTCGTCAGTTAACTAAGGTAAGATTCTAACATGATTTAAGTAAATTATGCGACCAACTATGAGATTTACTGTCGATTATTGAAACGTTTACGGCAACATAAGTTCAAAAATGTAAAGAAAACGCTGATACAGGCCCGCTTCCAATAAACAGTAATCTCGAATCTGCAATTGTTATTAATATAAAATTTGATTTACAAATACGTATTTAATAGTTCAAACGATCCGTAGTGGGTATATCAGTTAACGAAAAATTGTTTCGTACCGAAAATCGATTGAATTTTAAAAGCGTTTGATCGATTATTGACTTTGGAACTGAGTTTAGATTGGCATTGATTCTGGCAGTCATCAAATTTCCATCATATTCTATTTGACATGAAACTTTGACTAATGTAATGTAATGTCAGTAATGATTGTGCGAGTTTTCACACTTTCCCTTGACATGTTTAAAATATAAATGCACTTGACAGATGACCGACTTAATACTCAATAATATGTAATTTTTCTTCAATTTCCTCAGGTATGTGCCAGTGGACTGGCAACTATGAACGATACTTGCTCAAAATTTCGCCACGGAATTATGTATAGATTCAATTTTATATTCTACCCTGAATTGATGATTTTGTCCTTAAGTCCACAAAAACCTTTTGTTTAGTTAAGCCAAAGTGACTTTTAAATGTTTTTATGGATCTAACAAATCAGTTGATGGCTGGTTATGGGCACATATAAAAAGACAAATAATAGTAATATTACACCAAAGGAACAAAGGGTCGAAATTTGTTCAAGTTGTTTTCTACAAAAACTTTTGCAACCTAAATTTTTATAGAACATGCAAGCGTGCCGTTGTTTTGCGTGGGCCGTGTTAAAGCCGTTCATGTTCTGTTGCATTTATTTATTGTATTTTCAAGGCTGGTTGTGTCTTAATTTTAAGTAGCATTTAGAAACGTTATAATGTTTACTTATGTGTACTGCCACCTCAAAGAGAGACTCACTCAATTAAATAATAAAACCAGCCAAGGAACACAAGCATTCGTCGCGCCTTTTAATTGACTTAAAGTAGGTACTTTTTTTTTTGTTTTCTATTTCAAACGTGAACTCTGCATATTTAACATCTCTGAAATGTCTCTCAGGAACTGCGGTCATAAACGACATTAGCAAAAGAATAAACATAAAAAAAAAAACTCTCCAAACTTCATAGACAGGTTAATTAAATTCTGATTACATTTCGCTTTACATAATGAGTGCTCATAAAAAATGAAATTTGGGAATATTTACCTGACTCAAATGGTGTAACGAATTGCGTGAATAGATCAATTTTGGTCTATACACAGTATGGCTTGTCGTTGTGTTATTATTATTGGGAAGCGTTTGTGGCGTCACCAAGTGACTGCGTGTCGATGTAACAACCATATTTGTCTTTCCACTCCACGTTCACTTATTTGTAATAATTTTCAGTTTTTCTTTTTTTTCTTTTTTAAATTCTTATTTAATAAAATTTAAAAACTATCACAAGCTCATAACTTTCGGAGAATTTTTGTTTTCTTCAATTTCAGTTTAAATGATTGAAAAACAAAAAAAAAAAAAATGCGTATATATATATATATATATGTGTATATGTTAATAACAACGCCAAGTTTTGTTAATGAAAAATAATAGCAAGAAAAAATAAAAATTAACAGATAAAAGAAAAAAAAACCAAACTGCAATTATTTCTTCATCTTGAATTGACGTCTTTTAGACGCCAGCGTAGGTTTTCCTTAATAAACAGAAATAAATCTGGTTTTATTCTACAATAATATACATATTCGCTTATATATATATATATATGTTTATACACTTGGAAAAATTTTTCATTATAATTTATTTATTTATTTATTTTTGTTTTCAATGACCAATGACTCAGGCAATGTTCCCTTTTCGTGTAACACAGTGACGGTCAGAAAGAAGAAAGGAAGGTAGTGGCCGCAGCGCAGTGAACCCAGTGTGCCCAATCGATAAGAGTTAATGAACTTTACCGTCTGAGCACTGACTAAAAGTACGACCAGAGCAAACCCAACCGCGCTTGAAATTTGAACCCGCGTTTACTGACTTTGCAGATCGATCCGGTTCCAACACTATGTTTTCCTAGCTTAAAAATCATTCTTAAGCGAATGATAGTAAGCAAAGTAAATTTATTTTGCTTTATTTCAAAATATTCCTTTGCCATACCTAATGCCTCAGTATATTATATATACGCAAGTAAGTGTCGATCGCATTTTTAAAAAAGAAGCCATAAATGCCGTAGGCAATAGATCTTTTTGTCATTTTCAGTTTCCTGTATGAAAACTTTCGTAAAGAACTTGTCAAAATTTCAACTCTGCGAATGATCGACAATATTGTGCATGTTTAACACAAGTAAGTATAGAAAAAGAAAAAAAAGGACCGGCATGTGTTGGAACGGGCAGAAAGTTCATATCTTCCATAAGCTATGATAAGTTTTTAGATAGGAAAACTGCATAAGGACCCCCCGCCCCCTACCCCCTATCATCTTATGAACCACATATACACTTTTAACCAAGTGTCTTTCTCCTCGTTCATCGATTCAAATATGACATCATCACAACCTACCAAAGTAGAAAACTAGCCCGATACTCTTATAATCGTATTCTGAGCAACATTATAAGAGAATTGGTATTGAACAGTTTTACTGGTAACTATTGCAGCAGAATATCAAACTTGGCATAAAGTCATAGAAACTATGGCCAGAAAATACATTATTTTCCCTTGTGTCCAGTGAGTAGTGACCGGCTACAAAGATCAGAAAGTCAGAATACCTTTTTGTTTTTAATCTCAAACTATGTTATATAATTCTCATTGGATTGCGTTCAAAAGCCGACAAGATTCTCTTACACAGTCATCCAAAGGTGATTTGCAAATAAAACAAAGAGTTTTAGTTTATATTGTACAATGATCTATAAAGTGATGCCAAATTGTGTAAGTGTATGATATCAAATATATGCGATATACGATATATGTAATACTATGTGCTATATAGAATCGCATGCATCTTTGGTTTATCTTCCAATCAAGTATCGGGTAGAAGAAGTTAGTTAGAGATTCTCTGTTTGTGGAATTATCTATCAATACGATATACGATATATATCAAGCGAATGAGTTTTTCTTTCATCTTGATCGAATCAAGTAATATGATGCAAAAGCAAAAGCTTTTTCGTTTTCAATAATAAATCTTGCACTGAAATTGTAAAGCCCCCGTAACATCTCTCACATCTGGATATCACAGATGAATATCGATATATAAATCTTGTAAAATTACACACATATATGCGCTTGACGAGCCTAAGATTTTGATGACCGTCGTCCATCCGTCTTTCTATTAAAATACAAAAATGAAATTTCGTTTATACACTTTTGAATCGAAATCATTATTAGTTGAAAAGCCGCAATAACTAAGAAAGTAGTTATAGGGACTGGTAAAGGAGAGGTCACAAAGTTCTATTTAATTTCAGTAATAAGTGACTACTTGTAGTATAACTTAACATGAAATTTCGTGTAAATTGATTTTTTTTTTTTTTTTTTTGAGAAAATAGTAACGAATTTATGACTATACCAACAACAATGAAAAATTGTTTAAGGTAACTGACTAATCTTCAAGTTTTAAATATAAAAACAAATAACGTTTAATTTTTCCGAAAAAGAGATTTAAAAAAAACAAGAATTTGTATTATTTTAAAATTTTTTCACTGTAGTTTTCCATACATGACAAGCATTGTTTTCCTTTAGCGAAACGCCCATGCATTTAATCAACTCTGTCTCCTTCTAATCTGTACTATTTTAAGATCATGTCGCTATGAGTACAAGTACAAAGAACAAGAAGTATACAAAAGTCAATAAACTTGTTTAACGCCAAAAAAGACCTTTTATATGCTGTTAGTTTGACTTGAAATTTATTTAACTTTGACCATATTTAATAATTATTGCTAACCATATTTGGCTCAAATAAGCCTACATACATATATATATATATATATATATATATATATATATGCATAAATATGCATTTATCCATCAGGTATTATGCAAAACAGCGGAAGAGAACTTAAATAATTGCTTTTTTCCTCTTTCTTTTTTCAAATGACGTACATTAAAAAGAAACGTAATTACGCTTAACGGACGTCATCATCATGGTTAAGGTTTTAACTTAAATCAAGAAAGAAAAACAAATAAATAAAAATAATATGAAAAGGAAATCAATGGGTCTCTAATAAAACATTTCAATATATAATATATCGGTCAATAATTTCCGGGACTAAATAAGACAAACACACATATTTTTATTTATTTATCTTGTCTATATATATATTTTTGCAAAGAAATTTTAAAAGCTGCCCGATAACATAAATCATATGCTCGCCCGTATTAAAAAATCCTACCGCACGTGAGATTTGAACCCGCGATCGTTGGTCTAGTTGGCTACACATGCGTACCACTTTTATTATTATCTTTTCGCCAAAATTCGCTTTTCATTTTCATTTGTCGGAGAGTAACCCACATTTGAACACTTTATGATTGGAAAGGAACTAGGCATTTACCATTGCATTATTGGGGAATATATCAAAGATTTTCAATTTCAAATCTTTTATTTGAAATACGGCAGAACTTTCCCGCCAACCTCATAGGTAATTAAACAACCATTTCCATGAAGAAAATTTAATTATTTACAGGTAACTTAGTACACTTTGACTTAACTATTCATGTGCGATGGTATCTTAACTGGAATGTCTCACATTAGCGGAGGTTTTCGCATCTGCTAACCGTAGAGTAAAAAGATTATCTTGATTAGCGAGAATTTTAAAATAATTTAACCATATCCGTCCGTTAATAAGGTATTATTATTCTCAGAAGCACTTCAATTGAAACGTGGCACATATATATATGGTTCAATTACGCTGATTAAGTTCCAAAATGAACATTAGCCACTTGAAAACTTACAACAATAGATAAAAAGCTAAAAAAAGAAAAGAAGAAAATCTTAAAAAAGTTACAATAAAAAAATCGCAGAGGTTTTGTAATTTTTTTTAATGCATTAATATTTACGACCGATCGTGTAAATACGTTCACAAAACACTAACTTCTACATATCTAATTGACAACAGTTGATACTGAGGTTATGTCTTAACGAGGCGCATGTGTAGTAAAATTAAAAGATTCGTTAAAATGTTAGGTTAGATCAGATCAAAGTGACAGACTGTCTTGGAGAAGAATTCGCGCTTGTAGTGATCTAAAACAGTTTAAGATGAAAAGCTACAAAATTCCTTAGAGGATTATATTGTCACTCGTGCGCTACATCAAGCATCTACACATAGGATCTAGGACTGTTTATCGCCTTAGAGAACGTAGAAGACAGATATTCCACTCGTTTTGACTGTTTTTTCAGACTGCATTGAGAATGCCTTTGGCTTGTTATTCAATGATTCCTATGATGATGGCTGATGTCATTTCGAAATCTGACCTACTAGGGTTAAAAATAAAAAATGTCGCCTTGTTTGAATATTTCGAATATTAGGATTATACTAACGCATGATAGAGCTTTTCGTTTCGTTTCTTTTAACGTCGCCCTTAACGATCGCTTTTTATGAAAATTCGCTTGGGTTGCGACAGGTTTACGCTCACTATAATCAGAGTGAAAGCAATTTTCGCAATGCTCCTATAGATGTGAATGCATAGCCGACGATCAACGGTCATTTATCGATTAAACCTCATTCTCAGCGTGCGACGAATTTGTTGCTAACTGACGGAAACAAGGTTGAAAATTGAACGAAATGGTGTGTATTTAAGAAGAGATCGAGTTCTTGAAAACGAAGCTCGATGACGGGCTGGCTGCCTTTAATGAAAAATTTGAACGTTGTATTCTTTAGCTAAAGAACTAAAACATCTCAACCTTGGAACTATAATTTTTCCTTTAACTCGTATCGTACGCTATGCAGGAGTTTAGCGAGTATCTAAGATTCGCCCCAAAGGCGATTGTAAGTTTTTTTTGCGTTTTTTTTTCTCGTAAACTTTATGGTAAAACGGAAGTTGCACTTCAAACTCTAAAGTGCACGATCGTAGGCAGAGACGCGCTTTCAGTTGCAATT
The DNA here is from genome assembly GCA_001077435.1 of Glossina morsitans morsitans. Classification (NCBI taxonomy): domain Eukaryota; kingdom Metazoa; phylum Arthropoda; class Insecta; order Diptera; family Glossinidae; genus Glossina; species Glossina morsitans. The sequence goes on from CCAG010014911.1 coordinate 13,420, forward strand.
CATTTTCAAAACAAAGATAAAAGAACGTGGGTTTTTTTTCTTCATGAAAAGTTGAAAAAATGAAGAGAAATCAAAATCAAACGCCTTAATTTTTTACATATATACGAATATTCAAGGTTTTCATTTGAGCTTGCAAAAGAAAGAACACAAAATGTAGAGAAAAAACAATTCTATATAAAAAATAAAAAAATTCCTCTATATATCTCTCTATATATTGGATAATAGCAAAATGTAAGTATGTTGAATACCAATAAGAACCGACCGTTTAATACTTTACGCACACAGTGAATTATGGAATTGCGTGTGTTTACTGTGTTGAAGAAGTCGATCGGCGCAAAAGAAAGAGAAATCTATCGTAACTTCTTTCGTACACAATGTTAGTTAGTATAAATAAATCAAGTGTAACGGTTGCTTTTAAACGCATTCCTATCGAACGAACAAGCATATTGGGCATCTTTCACCTAACAGTAAAAGGAAAAACTCTTCTCTAAAAATAATTGAATTCGAATCGAGTAAGCGAGTGTAACGTTCACCTTAAGAGCAAGTTGTCCCATTCAACTTGCACAGAAGGGCTGGTGATATTAATTGAGGGGCAATGGGTTTTTCAATTCTTATCGTCAATAAAAATATTGAATAAGACTTTGACCTCAATTCTTGTATTTTTCATTGAATTTCATCAGCAATACCACTGAAAACGCTTGAAAAGCTTTACTGCAATAATGTTTTCTTCCACAAAATGACTTTTTAGAGCGGCTTAAAGCATTCGCGTAGGACTATGGAAGAATTAGCTTCTGAAATAAAAAAAAAAACAAGCGAAAACTACTAACGCATTTTATGAATCAATTGTCTTTCCTTAAGTCGTTTGCCAGGATTTGTGGATAAAAATTCAGTTCAGTGTGTCGCGATATGACTGTCAATGATAAATGTGGATTTTAAAGTCGCATGCGCCCCTTGGTTGCTTCAAATAAATCATTCGAAGGTATTTACATTTTACAAAATGTGTGAAGTTTCCTGTTCAGAAGAGATTTGGAGAAATGTGAAAAATGTACGCGACCGCGGTTCATCCAATTTATGGCTAGTCATTGCATGACTATTTTTATTATCGGCTTTTTTTCTTTCTGAAGGAAGTGAGAGAAATGAAAAAGAGGTGGGGGGAATGGCTGCAGCCCAGTGAACGTGCGCCCAATCGGTTTGCTGGCTGAGCACTCACCACAACCCCAACCAAGTACGCTCTCTACCATCGCACTGAAATTTGAACACGCGAACGGTGATGTGGTAGTCGCGAGTCTTACCTCTTCGACTTACAAATAGCAAGTGAATTGAGTCAGGAACTCGAGACAATCCTGGGCAATGCGTCGATGATTGAATAGCCTGCCTGCACATTTTATTTTTAACATTTTTCCGTACTTTGTTTTAATTTAAATTAAATTAATTTTTTAAACTTTTTGATGATTTCGTTTTTATTGTTTTCTTCTCTTTTCTCTTTTTTTTTTGCTTCTAAATAATAGTAATGGATAGACTCTTGCAGTATATTTTTGCGAGCAACTTCTCTGACACGTCATTGTACCAATAATTCAAAATGTGGAGTTCCGTTGATATTTTTATTAGAAATTTGTCTTTAAAGAAATTTTATTATTATTTTTTCTTTAAATTGTTAAATGGAGGAAACCTGAACAATACCAATTGCTTCAGGAGAATATTTGTGGTCAAAGTTAATACGAAATTCAGTGATTGGTTAGTCGGCATTATTTTTGCGGTTGCCGTGTGAATTACAAATAACGTAATTGAAAAATAAATGCCGACTTTTTTTTTTCTCTTTCTAGGAAAGATTCGATTGTTTAGTATATTACTTGCAGTAGACAATTTGTAGTGGAACACAAAAAAAATGTAAGAATAAATGAGAAATATTGAACAGGTGTAACGTATCATGTCATGTCGAAAAAGAATTCACCCATCTATCTGTCTATCTATGGTTATTTGTGGTTATTCCCTTAACAGTTCGTTCTTCAAGGCAATTTGCAATTAGTGAGAGCATCCATAAGAATGAGCATCGAACTAAATATCGGCTTGTCTAATCGGAGTTTATGTGTGAAATCTTAAGAAAAATATAATTTAGCTTATGAGATAAATAAATCTGAGTTAGTGGAACGTTCGATTCAATACGAATCTTGCTGCGGTACTTTGGCCATAACGTATAAAACTAAACAATGACAATCTGCTTGGCTCTATACAAACACACACACACACACACATATATATATATATATATATATGCTCGTATGTGTTGAGTATAGAGAAGTGTTTAATCTTTTAGATATGGGAACAAATGCCTGAATATCCAGTAAATGATTTTCTTTCATTCGTTGTAAACGCGCTCAGTTAGTTAATCACTTTTTTAATCGCTTTGGTTTTTTTCTTTTACATTGCTTCCCTTTATTTTCTTTTCCAATTTTTTTTTTGTTTTTTTTACTTTACAACTTATTTTCTATAGTTCCATTGTATATTTGTATTTATAGTTTTTGGACGGAGGCAATAAAAAGTAAAAAAAAACGAATGTCAAAAAAAAAAAAAACAAAAGTCTTGCTTTTAGTATTAGTATCTCCTCGTCTCGTTCACATTCTTTCGATTGTTATTGTCGCTATTGCTGTTGTTTCTTTATCGCACTACACTATGCATGCATGTATAGATGCACGAATATATGTATCTATGTAAATATTTTTTTTTATATATATATATATATATAATTTATAGTTGAACGCACATTGACTTATTATATTGTAAAGCGTTTTAACGCGTTTCATACTTTGACGTATATTTCCCGCTTTTTAAACCTTTCCTTTGCGTACTCGAAATGAGACTGTCGCCAACGAACGTTTAGTAAGCTTTCGCCGCTTAAAATTGCTCAACAGGCAAGAGAACAAACAACATATGTTTTTTTACACATGTATATGATTATGTACTCTTGATGTTGTATCGGTCATGCCGGTCATATACGCATTGATATATTGAATTTTACTTCTAGTTTGAGTGCAATGTTAATTAATCAAGAATTTCGCCTTTAATGCGAAGACTAAGAAATGTATAAAGATTTACTCCTTGTTTCTTTTCTTTGAGTAAAAATTGTTCCAGTGTAACACAAAAAGTGCTTGTAATTAATTTTCTCAACATGTTTTATGTAAACAAAAAAAGGTATATAAACTTCGACTTAAGGCAATGAAAATTTCCGCAAACAATTATTATTATGTTGTTGTTCTCTGTCGTTGGGAGAGTTTGTTGCTTTTTGTTTATGAATTTTGTAAAAATGTTTCTAGGATAAATTTGTTTAGATACATGATGAAAAAAAACATAGTTTTGTTGCAAATCATTTATATATGTGTAGAGATAAATGCGTATATTAGAAGACGCTTATAACGGACTTGTACTTTTTTTTTGTTTTATTGTTGGCTTTAAACACTTGGAAATCCATCAGTAAACTAGACGATTGTCCATCGATCGAATGTTTCCTTTTTTATATAGCATTTACGTGCTTTCGCTTGCTTAATTGTCTACATAACTCAAAAGTCAGCTTATAAGTCATTTATGTAATTTGTTATATAAATAAAAAATGAAAAGGAAAATCTTCAAAAAGAAAGATAACAAAAATTAACTTACACGCATGCGCAGCCGGCACGCAATAATGTATTATTCGCCGAGCATATGTTGTTGTTGCATAACTTAAAAAAAAAAAAAAAAAAAAAAAAAAAAGGATAAATAATTATCACAAGTTTGAGTGGAATCTTTAATAGTCTCTACCTATAAGTCGTGAAGCAAATTATATGTTTTGTGTAGGGATGTGCTATCTAGAAATCTAGATACTCTTTACTATCAGAACAGGCCGTAAGGTAAGTCAAAAAGTCGAAATTAACAAACATCTCTTCTTTATCCAATTTGTCGTTGGCCTATACAACAACACTGATAATATTTAGGAATAACGAGGTCCATATTTCTGCTAATTTGGCTTCATTTCCCAGAAGCTTAACCATTCAAATTCTTTTTTTTTTTATATTTAAAAAATTTCAACCATAACGAATTGGACAAAAGAAATGTGAACGCCCGGGTAAAAGTTCTCATCATCGCAATGAAATACTGTTTGTTGATTTCGTAAGTGAACGGAATGCATCTCCGAATTGCATTAATGTAATATGTATAAAAACCCAACTTTTAGTTGAACGCTAAGCATTTTTCACTCAAACATGTCATAGCTGTGAGAAGAGGTTCAAATTCTTTATTTCAAAAAAAAAAAAAAAAAAAATCAACTTAGCAGCAGATTTTCTATATATATTTCACTTGATTTAAAAGTAAAAGTACACTTTTGTCCGCTAACGAGTTAATCAAGACGACGAAATTTTGAGAAAAAAATTTATTTCGCCTCTTGATAGGCACGCGGTAGTCGGTTGCTATCTTGATTGGTGACTCGATTCGTGGGTGTTGTTCAAACCCCAATCTTATGTGTTCTTTTTTTCTTTCATATTTAAGATTTTGTATAGAATGAACCGCGTCCACGATTCTCTGAAGTAGCCATGGCGGCAACGCAAACGTTAAGCGCCTTAAATCACCGATTATCTCTGCAATAGTATTAAATTCATTTTGCCTTCGTATTGCATAATCTCTGTGAAACGTAATCGTCGATATTGCAAAATAAATGATAAACTTAATACACTGCCGTTTAGAGTGGAAACGTTAAGCGCGCAAGCAGTGTTTTAATCGTTTTTATACGTTTCAAAAAGTGGCGAATATAAAATTCACGTTAAAATCTGAACTTATTAACTTCAATGCAAGAAGCCGTTGCTGTTTACAACAATAACAAAATTCTCTTGAATTTTTCGAAATACATGCCATGCTTGTTATGATATATGATTGCTTGATGATAACCGGTGTGCTGAAGGAAAAGCAAAAAAAAGAGTTTTGTTTTCTTTACTTCACTTTATTTATATATACCTATATATATGTATTTTTTTCTTTTAAGCTAAAACGACGATGATTCATGTTAGAAAAACGTTAATAATTTGAAAGAATTCCCATAAAACTTTACTGTTTATTAAATACCAAAGAGAACAGGCGTTGAAAAGATGACTTTCGATTTGAACGATACATAATATGTTTGTGTAAAGTGCCGGTATTATGATAACTGATATTTGTAAAAACTCTCGTATATATTAATCACATAGCTTGTGGAGTGTAACGTAGAGGGCATAAGTATGAAATGAATATGAGAAATTAAATAGAGTGTTGAATGCTAACTTGATATAGGAAAATTTTAAAAAGTCAGAAAATCACTCTCGTCATAGAACGTTTATCTGGGATACCCTAACGTTTAGTTAAATGTATCTTTCGATTTTTACGCTCGCTATTAATGAGTAAAAGTACAATAGATTATCCTTTCGATTTCTAAAGTTTCCGCGCTTCTGATCCGCCCAGCTGCTCGGAGTCGATCCGCTGTCGTACGCTGTGGCAAATATTGATATGAAAATTTGACATATATATATGCTTTTAATTGTGCAGTGGTAGTTGTCGGTCACATTTCGACTTTCTCCAGTTCTTCAGTCATTTTTACCTTTAAAATAGACAGGCGAAGACTAAGTAAATCAAACTGTAATTGCGACTTTATCAAGAAATTTTATCTTATCCTCTGATTGTCGCCAAAGCAATGACCGAATCGTTAAACCCCATTCTGCAGCGCTTGGTTAATACCAGAAAGCAACTTAGTACCATCTGCTTGCACGCTTCATATAAATTTTGTGTTTAAACGCATTGTTGATGATGAGTCATTCAGACCTGTTTCATAGTTTTGCATTAAAACGTCAAAAGTTAAAAGCAGAAAAAAAAAAACAAGTAAGAAAATTATATTTGGCCATGACCGAATCTTTTGTCCCCATCACCATTATCCTAAAAAGGACTAAAGAAGCAAAAGAACAACATGCTCTATAGTAGGGAGTGGGCCCGGACGATTTTTTCTATTTAAAAAATGAAAGTTTTTGTCGAATAGGCGTGTGGGCGTTGCAGGCGTGTTCTCCAAACCATTTAAGTCACTTCCAAATTCTTTTGCAAATTTGCAGCCGACATCTACATTTTCGCTAACTCGATAATGTTGACCACAAATACTACGCAGTTGGACACACGAACAGATGGACACGCTTAGGCGCATTTCAAATCTGTAACCGGTTAAGAATGTATATATTTCATTGAGTTTTTCAAGCTTGCTTCTACACGTTTCTTGAAGGTATTAAAAAGGAAATTAAATTTGGATACACTATAATATTGGGTAGACATAATAAATTTTTTCATTTCTGCACAGGTGCTACAGCATCGTCTAGAGGATATGCGTTCAAACTTTCGTACATTAATCTGCCATAGTTTATGAGTAATGAGCAAGTAAAAAATCAACATTCCTTTTGAAAACAGAGGTGTACTCAGTTTACGCGATATTATAAGCGTGCCGTTCAGCCGACTTGGCCCGTCTTCAATACCCGCCTGCGTGCAGCAAATTCCAACGTTTTTGCCAAATTTAAAATGGATACCTTCATGTTTGCGGCCAGGCGAATATTAACAACAGACGTGATGTCTGACGTCCCGCTAGTCAGCCCTTTAGAACATCTTTTATTTAATTTATACATTAATGATCTCCCCTGACTGAGTAAATTCAGCCAGATCTTAATACACGCTGACGATATTAAACTCTTTTCTTCCTTCTTCTTCGAAACGCAATCGTATCAACTTCAAATTGGCTTGAACAACTTGGTTACATGGTGCTCGTTAAATTTTATGAAATAAATTCTGAAAAAATTCACGGAGCTTTCTTTCTTAAAAAGGAAGTCATTCAGTATTGAGTATTTCATTGACTCACACAAGTTGGAAAATGTTGATTCGGTCATCGATTTAGGGGCCTATTCGTCTATTCGACCAAAGATTACGTTTTGATTTGCACACTGAATTCTCCGTAAGTAAAGCTAAGCCCACGCTTGGTTTCATTAAGAGGTGGTCCAAAGAGCTGAAGGATCCTTACATTACAAAAAAGCTATACATGTGCTTAGTTAGACCACTACTTGAGTATGCCTCGTATGCCTCGATGGTGTGGTGCCCCTTCTATAGCAATTCTTGCTGTTTGCCTTTAGGAATTTGGTTTGGGATCCGCTTGTGTCTTTGTCTTCTTAAGAAAATAGGTTGCTTTTCATCACTTGAGAAACGCGTATTTATTCTTGATGTCTGTCTCTTAACTACGTCAATTAATGCTACTATCATTTCGTCCACATTACATGGTGAGATAAGCTTTAATGTCCCTAATCGCTTCTCTAGGCACTTTATTTTCATTAAGCTGAGTGTAATTATGAGTTGTTCAAACCCGTTTAGAGTTGTTTGCAGAAATCTAAATGACGTCTATCACTTAATCTCAATGTCGGGCGATTTGCCTATGTCGTATTTAAACTCACTTCTAATTCTAACATCTCATTATGATTCGAAAACTGCTTGGTGTTGTTTGCTGTGTCGGTTGCCAGGCTTTTGCATGTTTGCGATGGCTTAGGGGTTTACTTGCTGTTTTGTTCTGTACTGGGTTGTGGGTGTGGGGCCTCTATGCTTGTTGTGTACATGCTTCTTTTCTTTCTTTTTTTTCTTCTTTACTTCTCCTTATATACTTTATGCTAGTTTTTAATATTAATTAGCATAAGATTTACTTTTAAGAGTGAATTGAATTCGACTGTTCATTTACTTTAGCCGAGTTGCATGTGTAAGTAAATAAAAAAAAAATAAATAAATAAAGAATATATACAGTTTATGGGGGTCTCAGAAGCTTCCCTCTTCGCGTTGCAAACGTTTTTACAAAATGAGTATACCCCTCATCCCCCGGTGATGGGTATAAAAACAACATCAATCAAATTCATTGAGAGAAAAATGCAACGGATTTGTTTAATCTTTTTTCTTCAGAGTTAAACAAAACATAATCGCAAAATAATTTCAATTCCATGTTATTTGTTAAAACAATTTCAAATAATGAACAAACTAACTAAACGAGTTCTGAGTAAATCTTAACATGAAATTTCTTCCTTTAAAAAAACTTCGTTACCTAACCTACCTGTTGATGGCATTATCAGCGGCAGCAGAAAATATGTTTACTAAATACTTCTATCTCTCATGCGATTATGCATTAAACAGTGATATAATGTGCATTTAAAAATGGAAAAGCAGTTCCTCATATACAAGCGTAAGAACAGAAGCGGTTACGATAACCAGCGGCAACGCTAACCCCATTCACAATGTCCAAAAATTTAAACACCCCAAAAATAACTATTTGTGGCGCCCACTACCTACGGCTAATTCACTGATGCTAATAAGAAAGCTATTGATTGAAAGGGTACACAAATTGTTTCCATGCGTTAAAGGCAAAAATTGTAAGCAGAACGCAGCCTAACCACTTAACTGTCTCGACCTCTTTAGCGATAAACTCATATGTTCCTCAAACATGGAGTATATTATTGTGGCAAGTACGCATTCATAATGATGAAATTTGTTGAAGTAATCCGCCAAGTATGGATGGACGGATCATGATGTATATATCCGTCGTGCACCCACCTTAAGTGTTTTATTAAACACCTCTTCCGCACCGGCTTACAGAAGTATTCTTTCAGTGGCTAAATTAAAGGATTTATAAGCTTAATTTTTATTCAAAAATCGGGAAGATATTCATCATTGACTCGTTTGATAAGTATTGAGAGGTCCTAAGCAAAAAGTGTACCTAATTTCGGGTAAGCGGAGTAGAAAAAACTGAAAGATTTACCTAGTTGGTAAATGTTCAAGTCGATACTCTCTCTCTCTCTCTCTTTCTCTCTTTTCCCCGCTCTGCCAGCCTCACCAAATTTGTGCACACGTGGCTTTTGACAAGCGAAACAACAGTGATGTATTTTCATGAAAAGGAAACATAATCATATGGTTCCTGACCCTGCAAATTTTTTGTTAAAAACACAAAAAAAGGGGGTAAATAAACTCAAGCATATTCCTATCTTTTACTATAAAGCAAAAATTTCCTTTCGCTTCATTAATTGTATTTTGCTTCCAAAAAGTCATTTTCTCAAATGATTAATTTTGCATATCGTTACAGTTTAGGTAAACTAGCGATAACCGTATAATTTACCTCTGGGAATGCACTCTATATGTAAACTATGGGTTCACGTATGATTTTGAATGTGTGTGGCCCTTAACGCATAACGCAATCATTGTGTTGAGTGCTTTAAGAACTTAAGAACTCTTTCTAAAGACATCAAAAGCAAGCCAAGTACTTTTCCATGCTAGACTGAATAGCAATAGAGTTTTCACTCTTTATTTTGACCGGTTAGAGAAAAAGTTTACATGCCATAGTGCGATGCGGAGCGCATATTAAACGCGCTCTTTTTTTTCGTATGTTTTGTATGTTCATTATTGTTTGCTAAAAACTCGAACACTTTCTGCTCTGTGCATCGGCATATAATTAAGCACAAGCATTACAAGTATACGTAGACATGACAGACATAATTTCAGCGCTGAATACACTAAGTGTTTTTCGCTTGTTGCTTCATGCGCGATGCAATAGCTTGCTTCGTTTACTGCAACAAAATCATATGACTTCAAAAGCCGGCCAATGAACATCGAAAGATTTCTTTGAATGATGATTTTTCGAAGCAAAGTATTGTTAATGGAGCGAACAAAAAGTCTTTCCTTCCTTGTAAAAATAGGTAGCAATATACTTAAATTGAGATTTATTTCTTATACCTTACGCTATTTGTGATATATTGAAAATGTATTGAGTTCGTGCAGACTCACCTTTCGTTATCCGGGTTGATTCGGACCACACTTTCTAAATCGTTCCAAGCCTATCGGCCCGCTTGTGCGTCTTGTTTTCGTGTGTTCAACCGAGAGGCCGCAAGTTTCGAGTTGTTTTGATGGACTGTATTGGAACATTGCCGGGTTTTGGCGAAAGGACAAACACTACTGAAAATATTCGGATTGGACTGCTTTTTCGACCACTTTCTATATAAGGCCTTATTTTGAAAGATTGTGTTATGAATAACTGTAAGATGGTCTAGGGTATTTCGTGATGGGTCGTGGTCCACTATAACCTTTTAACTTGTGCTTAATAAAAAAAAAAATAAAATAATCATTTTGAAGCCTGAAATATTAACTGCCAAATATGCCAAAATATGGCTTGTTCTAAAAACATGTATCACGGGTTTGACTGTCGGTCGCAAAACAAGCTGAAATTTGAAAATCTTACTTAAAGCAGACTACAAGTTGAACTACATACAAAAATGTACGATGAACTTCCCTTTGGCCGTTTGCATATGATTACGAGAAGCGCGCCATGGCTCTGTCTTAATATTTCTATCATTTCTATTATTTCGGAAAACGTTAACAAAATATTAAATATAATTTTTTTTATTACAAATATCATTTTGCTCTAAGTTGAATATTCATCTGGTACTTCCACATGAATTTCAACCTAAATTGTATGCACTTTCCTCCAGATTGTGAAAGCATTTTTTTTAACTTTTATCATTCCTGTAGAGATAATAAATGGTAAAGGAAGTTACGTAATGGACTCCGATACACACAATCCTTTAATGACGCGAAAGTAAAGTAAACGATTGAGTTGAAAAGAAGTCCGTATGCGCCTACGTTTATGCGTTTTGCTATAATGTTTGCGTATGTGCATACATGCTATAAATGTTTCTCTTTTCGAGAATAACAAAAAAATTTGTTCGTTTAGTGCTCGTTCTTTACCGTGTTATTGATAATATTTTTATCTAACACGTGAAAATAACGAGTGCAAACTCTATAATTATTCACTCTCTTCAATTTGTCTCTTCAAACTCTCACTGCACCACTACAAAGCATAGGCAGTACAAATAATCAATAACTCTTTGACTTCGTATTGAAGAGAGAGGAAGTATTGCTGAAGAATACATTTTACGCTACTGGACGATACCGAGTCGGAAAAATAAGGATAATAGGGAAGTGTATGCCATGCACCTCTCACGTGAAAACTTAACAAAGACTCTACTGCACACCTTTTTATGCACGAAAAATGAAGAGAGAGAGAGAGAGAGAGAGAGAAAGAAAGAAAGTTGATTTCATTTAAGAGAAAATTATTCGAGTTCATGGGAAGAATAAAGCATTTAGATTAAGAGAAGATTGTTAATGAAATGAAGAAAGCAACCAATGAAACCACGTTGAACGTTTGTAGGTGTTGTGAAGTGTAAAAGAATACCTCTTAAGGGTGAAAGCTGTTTGCAAAGCACTTCAAAGTACCTGTTGTTGCTTTCTGCTTTACTTACCTTTAAAACACGTGACAAATCCGTGTTAACTTTCATTGTTGTCTCTTGAGCTGTTAAAATTGTATTCACTAATATAGTTTCAGAGTTTCTTAGAATTATTTCGTTTGTTTTATCCAGGGGTTTAAAATAGTCCACCTTTCTTTCTATATCTAAAAGTGTAGAGGGGTTCGTTTTGTTTAAAATACTATTTTCCAAGTTTTTATTATCAGTTTTTATCGTATTTATCATACAATGAGCGTCATTGTTGCTTTCTTCCTTTTTCGTTATAATAGTTGTTTCGTTATTTAATAGTTTCGTGGGACGTGGTAAGGTCGCTGCTGCTGGTATACATTCACTGGAATCCGACCTGTTTGAATCGCGCGCTAAGCAACTCAACGACGATAAATGCCGATTCCGAAAGGACTTATGCTTTTCTAATTGCTGTTTAGATTTATTAGTAGATGAAGTGTCATCGCTGTCGATGCCTTTGAGAGCTAAATTCGATTTTTTACACCACAACGTACTGACACGATTGCCCATAATAAGCGGAATATATTTCGTCGTCCTTTTTTCTCTTCTTAATTGATATTAAATGAAATTGTTGAGCATGATTCCTAAATCAAAACTTTCCTTAAATCGAACTCTCAACTAAATTAACGAACGAAATAAATAATTTTTATTAATTAATTATTCCACTCAAGTGCAACCAAAAATTTAGCAAAAATTGCGTTTATCGTTACCGGTACGAATCTGAATTCAGCAAACACTGAATATGGCATTCAATCGTAATAACGCGAATAGTCCAAAAGTAACGTTTATACTATTTATATAATGTATTAGCACTGAATTCTAAAGCCGCCATCATCATCATCATCACCAACAATAGCACCACCAGTTCTTCCAACGCTATCAATGTCAATATAAATTTCTCACAAGTTTATATACACCCCACGTTCATCTGTTTAATGCTTATTAAATACAAAAGAAAAAATAACAAACGCTTCTCTACTCAGTGACACAATCACCTAAAGTACGTGTTTTTAACAAAAGCAGAAATATTTCGTGTTTTTCATTTTTCTGCCACTATTTTCTAATCGATTTTTATAGCAAGTAAGTTATTAGCGAATAAATACTAGAAAATAAAAAAACGAGGGAAAGTTTATAATCAGTTTACAACGAATTTCGCATACGCTTTATAGCAAAAAACTTAAAACGCTCATCATAACATATTAGAACTCTTCTTCGCTTTCAGTAAAGCATTCCAAGACATTTCGTTTTGTTGTTTCAATTTCAAAAGCATGATAATGCTATCCAAGACTTTGAAAAGCTTCAAATCTTAATTGCTCATACAACGCATCACTCAATAAGCCCTCTGTCGGACACATAACAGGCATCGCAGTTCACAGACCCATTTGACATGTGGGTAATGTCGAAATTTCATGACACTCTAAAAATTAGTTTACAGATTAGACTGATTTAAGTGACGCCAAACATTCGAGACATTACTATTTGAGTAGAAAAAATGCCGCCTACAATCGGATGATTTTGCAACTTTTGTTTGTCCGGTCGTCCAAATGCCTTCCGTTGTTCCAGAAAGCATCAAAAAAGCGCATAAAATCGGTTTGGAAGATTGAAAAGTGCAGTTGTGCGAAATAGCTGATATCTTAAGGACATCAGAAGGCAGTGTATTTACTAATTTGAATGAACTTTTCTTCGCGAGAAAGTTCGATTCGAAGTGAGTACCGCGTTTGCTTAGGCGGTTCAGGTGTTGATGGCTCAGAGTGCCGTTTGGCGCGGTTAAGGCGCAATGAATGCAACATATGACAATATATCAGCTGGTCATGACAGATCAGCAGCTGAGTGAGCAGCAATCGACAAAAGTCATCCGAAGGGGCCAAAAAATTAATAGTAGTAGTAGCAGTGGTATGGGAACAATTGTAACCGGTAAACTAATACTCGAAATGTCAAGAAATTTGCCGCACATCGTTTGAAGGTTGATATCGTCCAGAAATCATATAAGTCTGCTGACAGTGTCGCCGAAAACTAATCGAATGATCTGAGACCTTCAGTATTCTCTGCTATAACATTAGATTTGCGGCACGCGTTGTGTTGACGGATTTGCGTTTTTAGAAGAATTCCTCCTAAGCAAGCAAGTTGATATCTTTAGATGCTGTTATATATTCGTTTTTAATAATATAATGCGGAAAATATATATGTCTACTTTGTTTCTTGGGACACTCGCAGTTTTGTTACTTTGATGCAACTGTGATGTTGTAAACTTATTTCGATTTGTGAATCCCCCCAGCCCCAGTCACTTGAAGGGAGGTATGAGATTGAAATTTGGCACAAACATTCCAGGTTTTCGAAAATATTTTCATGGGATTGAAAGTTGTAGACGAAAATGTAAAGAAATTGTTTGTCGGGTACTTTTCGAAATTGTTTCAGTTTCTTATGCATTGTGGGCGTGGATCTCACACTTTTAATCGACCAAGGAATTTATCTTCATTTTTGCGACTGTTACGGTTCCAAAAATTGGTCTTTCAAATTGACCAATGAGCAACCAACCTTAACTTACTACTACTACTACTGTTTTTTTAGTAAGACAATCAGCGATTAGCTAACCTTAACTCATAATGTGCTTAATCATGAATATTACTGTCTTTTTTTACCCACAATCCGAACAATAGGAATTTTTTTATTTTTTTATTTAACTTGACACAAAAATGTGCATATATATAAAAAAGGTCGTTTAATTCGGTAGAAAGTACACGAGAAAGTTCTTCAAATTTTCGTTAACATTTAGTAAAACTCTGAAGGCTTGTTTCATTTCATTAATCACATGATTGTTTTTCTCAGCTGTTTTCTTTTTTTTTTTTTGTAGTTGGTCTGCCTGTTAGTAGAGTTAACTGCAAGAAATCCTACTGCAAAGTTTTCAAGTATCGGTCCGAATAGTGTGTAGCGAAATAGATGTTGTGTTAACTGAAAGTTAACATCAAATACTTCAAAAAAAAAAAAGAACGAGCGTGCTTAACCCGCAAATTGACAAAGTTTAACTTTTTTATTTTCGTTTCGTTTCGTTACCCATGTAAGGTGCGCCTTGCGTTTACGGATAAGATTGTGGCAAAATCCGAACATTATCTTTTATATGGAAACTGGAAGCTGTACTAAGGCATTATGAAAATATTTAGGTCTCATTTTGGAATTACGCGTACAAAGGGAACGACGTAAACGGGAATCGATGACCAGTGCTGATGATGTCATTCCGAATCAAAGCTTAAATCATCACTCCAAATGGACTTTGGCAATTACAGAGAGCGGACATATAATCTCACGATTGGCCATTTAATTGTTTTAAGGCATTTTACGGTTAAAATGTTTCCGATTTCGCCTACGAACTTATAGTATAAGATAATTGTCGCTAGCGTTCAAATAAAATTAATATATTGTTCGCATGATGTAGGTAAAATAAATAAATAAAACGTAAACATTATACACACAACACGAAAAACTTGATGAAAAAATTAATAATTCATACGCGCACTAAACGAAAAAAATTAATAAAAAAAAAAACTTTAGTAAGAAGAATAAGAAGAAGAAGATACAACAAGCAAGAAAACTGTATAGGTTTTGGACGAATTTTGCATACTTTGCATACGGTCTTCCTTATAAGGACCTGCATTGACCTTCGTTTAATTAATGATAACAATTAGTCTTAGATTTTTAAAAAGTTTTTAACAATTATTTTCAGTTGTTCTCGTTCGCTATCGATTATCGTTTTCAATCGATTTCAAGCTGCCATTTTTAAGATTTATCATTAGTTAGAGTCTTGTACCAATTGTCTCCATTATTTAATAACTTTTCTTATCACAATGTCACAAACGAAGTAAAAAATTAATAAACTCTTTGTTTTAATAAATGACTCGTATAAATAACAACATTTAATAAATCAGCACGAATTTCCTATATGTTGCCTTCGAATGAAATCATAGCCCGTTAAACTTGTCATTGCGACTACACATTTAACTTATTATATATATATATAATAACGAGATTTCAAGAAGTAATACGGGAATAATGCGTCAAAACATTTATACCGGTTTACCGGGTTAACGCTGCTGTAACCGTAAAAAGAAATGAGTTATAAAACCATTACTTAGACAAAACTTCAAACAACCCCAACACGCTACTACACTCTATTTCATTGAATAACAATTGTTGATATTAACCGATAGGTATAAAAAAAAAAAAAAAAAAAAAAAAATTTGTAGAGATTTTTTTGTAAAGTTTTTACTCTTTTGCAATAAATCAAACGTAAGGTGTTGTTGTATAAGTAAACGGAGAATGGCAATCTCAAGTTTTGAATGATAATAATACTAATCGTAAAAGTCATCACTTCACATATCAAGCCATTCAAGATATACTAGACTTCCTGATATGTGCTCGAAAACGAAAAATGATTAATTATACTTAAAGTATTATTTCATTCCCGTGTTAATACCAATTGAGATCTAGGCTCTTACATTCATTTCGAATGTAAAAAAAGAGAAAGGCAAAAACTATACTATACTATTATGTATATAAAAATATATATTATCCTACCTACCATTCCAACTTTCTTGCTTGCTATCACGTTTGTTTCAGTTGCGGAAAATGAATTTCGTATTCAAAATGCAAAATTTGCCGAATCTCGGGAAAGCAAAATGCTTTTCTAACATCACATATCGTAAAAAGGACTTAAAAGAAAGAGGAAAGAAAGCGCCCATCTTTATACTCATTGATATTTGATGGGCGCGACTGATTCTCTTCATTTTGCAGAATAAAACTGATAATTTATATGATGCATGTGCTGTATTTTATGAGTAATAACGAAAGGAAGAAAAACAAAAGGAAAGCAAAGCAGTTTTTATTGTCTGGGAGTGTAAGCGTTGGAGGCGTGTCCTTTGACCAGTTTGAATCATTTTCAAATTCTTTTGCAAATTCGTAGGCGATATCTTCATTTGAACATATGAATAGACGAACAGACGGACACGTTTACGTGCATTTCGACTTTGAAAGTAGTCAAGAATTTTAATACTTTATGGGCTTTTTTAAACTGGTTTCTACGTGCTTTAAAACTATTAAAAACTTAAAAATCACATTTTGTGGAAGAGCTTCCAATGTTTTTGCCAAATTATCAGCCGATGGCTTCATTTTTGCGGCCTGGAGAATATTCACAACAGACATTGTTGACAGGCGGACAGACGGACACAGTTAAATCGATTGAAAATTCGATGCTAATCAAGAATACACGTTTACTTTGTGTGGTCGCAGAAGCTCCTTTTTGGGCATTGCGTTCCGAAAAAATGAATATATCCCTCATTCTTTGGTGATGGGTATAAAAATTGAATAAAGTTTTCCACTGTTTCTTTCATTAAAAAAAAAAAATTCAATCTTAAATCAAACATCTTACTAACCACTACTATAATATAATGTATATATACAATAATATCGTGTCCTCACGAATTCGATGAATCGTAGGCAACCGAATTACTTCAAAGTATTTGAAATTCCTAATAATGCTTAATAATGCTTAAATTAGTTTTAAAACTGAAGATTTATACTTACGTTACCATAACTTCTCAGGGCTGAAGGACTTAAATTGAATAAACGATTTAATTGATTATTGGGAGAACCGGTACCGTTATTATTATTACTATTATTCGCAGTATGCGTATTCGGTGATATCAATGCCGTGAAAACTGGCGAACGATCTGTTAACAATGATAGAAATTTAACAAAAAAAAAAAAGAAGAAAATTTATTTATATATTTCGAAAAATGAAAAAAAAAAAAAAAAATTAACGACTCACCGCCTCCCACAGTAGGTGATAATTTCTTAGCAAAAGCAAATAGTTCATTATTATTGCAAATATCGGTTGAGTTTAAAGTGATACTCGGATTTCGTAGAGAGAAAAATTTCCCATTACTACAATTAGATGGTGGAGCAGTGTTATCATTATTGGTCAGCAAAACGTTGGGAAGAGTTTGCGAATCTAAAGGTGAGGTTGACTTAAGGGGTATTTGAGAAGAAGTGCTCAAATTTGTTGGGTTAAAGGGCGTTGAACGCTTCAGAATGGGCGCCGGCGGCAATTGCGAGGGTGAATTTTTAAAAAGAATCGTGTTAGCAGCTAAGGAATTGCTTGTGTCCTCGGATTGTCTGGGTATAGCTAAACGTAATGTTTGCCGGGCTGCTAATCTGCGTGCAGGTGCAAACTTATGTTGCTGTGGTTTCGATTGATTCTGTTGCTGTTGCTGGTGGTGATGCTGATGCTGAGGCTGCTGCCGTTGCGTTTGTTGCAATTGGTTGTTCGTTAGACCAGTCTCCGTATTTATGCGAGAAGTTGTTGTTGATGTTGTTGTTGTTGTTGTTGTTGTTGTTGTATTATTATTATTCCTACTGCCCGCATTCATCGGTGTTGTGATTGCATTTGCCGAGCAGCCAGCGTGTGCATAAGCTGAACCGGTGCTTTGTGTCTCGTTCGAAGTAAGCATTTTATGGCAATTAATTCATTTACGAGAACAATTTCAAGCCGACTAGAGGTATATAAAATACGTAGCATGTACTTAGTGCAAATGTTTTGCATAAATCATTATTTCTACCAAACTTGGTGTTTTCTTCTGAACGTGTGCTTTAGTCACGTTCAGTCGTGTTTTATTTTTTTTGTTTTTTTTAAGGTCCCAATTATTCGTAGAAAGTCGAGAGATAAACAGAATTAGTTTTCAATTATGCACACACCACTTAAAAGTGATTCTTATTATATTTATTTTGTGCTTTTTCAATTACTTTATAAAAATCTTTCAATTTCAACAAAATTTTAATTCTTGTTGTCGATATAGTCGCTTTCGTTAGTTAGTAATTTAGAATAATAGTAAGTAAGCGAGATAATTTACAACGTGTTGTTTATTGTTTGCTGTTTATTGTACTCAGTAATGACTGCAAGCTCGCGAAGTCTGCAGTTTTGACCCACATTTTTATGCGATTGTCGCTATTATTGTTATTGTTATTGTCATTGTTATTGTTATTGTTATTACACTCAGACTCTGATCGGTATCGTCACTGGGTAAACATGAATGAGTCACTATTACAAAATCGTACAGTAAAGAAAAGCTTTTTGTCTGTGATTTGCCATTTCCGCGACCAGTCTCTGAAACTTTAAAATTTATTATAAATTACAATACAATTTTTTTCTCGTTTATTCACTTTTAACATCATTGAATTATATTCTCAGACATTATGGCTTATGTTATATAAGGTATTGTTGTTCTCTTTCCTTTCATTACTCGCTTGTGTTCATGGACTCGCATTGAACTTGTCAGTTAATTTGACATTTTACAGCTGCTAACAGCATATAATTATTAATAATTTTATTGCATTTATCTTTACATTAACGTGTGGGTTTCATTTTATTGAAATGCTTTATAAATATTTTTTTTCAATCTATCCTTTTTGCAATAAATGCCGCCGTTCTGTAAAAAGAGAGAAGAAAAATTAAATGTTTGATTTAAAAACTTAAACTGAAAAGAAACAATATTGAAAATTAAGAAATTTCAAGGCCAAATTCATAAATAAGATTTTAATAAAAAAAAAATGTAAACATTCAAAGACTCGTCCTTGCGCAATAAAAACTTAAAAAGAAAGAGAGAAAAAAAAGTACATCCTCGCTAGAGTGAGTGATTTTTCATACCCTCGACCCAACTGTTTAAAATCTACAATAAATTATTTCATTTTAATTGGAAGGAATCAACTCTGCTTTTACACGAATCTGAACTTATACGATTCGAAAATGGCTTTCTCTTTCATTATTATTATTATTATTATTATTATTATTATTATAATTACTATTATTATTATTAATTGAATTAGAGAAACAAATTCTAGGGACTAAAGTCTTAAAGCACTAATGTATCAAAGGCTATCGGCTTTATTAAAAACTCTACCACACTTGAAATCTGAACCCACGACCATTGAGTCGACTAAGAAGCCTTTTTAACAATTTATTGTAATCTTAGAGCATTTCAAAGTGTTTGTCTTGCAATTCCGTATTTGCTTATGTACGATCCGTTGCCATTTAACTTTTTATATATACTCCAAACATTAGGCGACATTATGCATTTATACAATGAATACAGTAATTACCGAGGAAACCATTTCGTAATGTAGTTTATACGATATCATCAGCATCATCAATTGTCCATGGAATTAGTCATACATAAGGCTTTGTTTAAGCATTTCTCATCTTAGGAATTAATGCTACCCTCGTGCGAACGAAATTATACGCAATTTAGTTTTATTATCTACGAAAGACAGATCAATATATTGGAATACATTTTGCCAATTTCCCTAAGACTTCTCCAATCCATTCTTATTTAGAATGAAGGAGAGAGCTTCTCATCATCCGCATGCATTAAAATACATGAGTATTGAATCATGGCCGCCAGATCATAAAACCAACTTAGCTACCTCGTGGAAATCTAGACAAAACTATTACTTCTTTAGATAAAGTTGCATAGTACCATAGACCGAGTTACACACAACCCTTTAGATAAGAGGTAAATCATTTAACCAAATTAATCGCAGAGCCATGTTAAATTAAGTTTAAAGATAAGCATGTCACCATTTATCCTATGAATAGCCTTACTGAAGGCAGTCCTGCGGAACTACTGGAAGTAATTGAACATAATAAATACTATTACAACATAGTTTGATCTCAATACAGCATTAATTGAATGGCTACTCGGCCAAGACAAAGGATCGCGACCAATCACTCCAATAGTCGTGCATTCAAATCTCAAGTAGTAGTGCTGTAAGGCTTTAGTCTTGGAATTTATTTCTCTAAATAAATTAATAACAAAAATAATCATAATGAAGCTAAGGAAGCAAAGAACTTAGACAGCACAGTATGTTTGGCTATAGCCCTATAGTTTTCTGCGTCATTCCTATAGCCCGTCTTTGAAATGGGAACAATGACACTATACTTTCCCACGACTCTGAGAAAATACCAGTTGGTAGCGATAAGCTGTGGACTCGTTCTAAACTTAACTCTCATTCGCTATAAATAGGAGAAGCAGCATGTTCTACTCATTACTTTACTTTTTTTTCAAGAACATAACACGAAAAAGTAGTCAGATAACATAGACTCTTACATTTTCTTCAAAAGTCTATTTCTTCGATTCCTTATTTACTTTAATGTCATATTAAATCAGACTGGGCACTCATTACTACTTTGTACTCTAACGCAAGGCACGAACAGCAATATTGCGTCTTTGAGCGTAACGTAAAGATTAGCAATGAAAATGTCCAACGTTTCAATTGAAAAAACCGGATTCGCTACCCAACTTCTCAATAGCGATAAAATTTGTTGTTTTAGAAAGAAAGATTCTACTTTTAATAGACAATTTTCATATCGAGAGTTAGACAGTTGTTTTAAGCCATATACAGATAATCCGATGATAATTATTTTCGGTAGTGATGATGGATTTGAACGAAGAACAGATAAAATACAATCTATCTTGATGACCTCTAGACCTTATTTACTTGACACGGACACAGTACACAGATGCCCTCAGAAAACCATTTTCAGTTCGATGTAAAACGTAATACGTTCATCTCATTTCCAAGAAACATCGAATAAATTTCAATCATTAAGTACATCTATGGTATCCTTTGGATTAAGAAGATTAGAAATCTGTTAAAATACCATTAGATTTATGAAGCGGGATCGAGCAAGCGCACGAGTTCAGTGGAGATCGAAGCGTAATGCTAAATCGTAACGACAATGATAATTTTCTAGTATTCAAAGCCAATAAATATAAAAATGTGATTTTTTAGTATAAATAAAAAAATTGAATTAAGCCTTGACCGGTAATATGCCATACCAAAAATAGTATAAAGCTCAATTGTCTTATGTTAATAAGGTATATATTTATTTCAGCAATCTTCACCGATTGTATTGTATAAAGAAATATGAAAAAAGTATTATTTCGTCTTTTGCACACCTGCACTCATGATATGATGAACACTTGTTAAATGGCATTTCATATCCATTACCATTATCGAAGTATAGAGATGTTTTGATATATTCGTTCTGTTTGTAACGACTAAAAATGTATATAAATAACTTTGACAGGCGTTGTTAATGGCATACCGTCGAAAACATGCATCGAAATTTTCTCAGCAATACTTGTAAATATTGTGTATTTGCACTAATTAATAACTCTTATTAAAAATATTTGCAATTGTCCGTCTAACTCGCCATAACTTCATTAAATTACATTTAAAGGATAGAAATTCTTTTTTCCTTCTTTTAATAATCATCAAAAGGTCGTTTACTCGGTTCTTGTAATTCTTGCATTTAGAAATGAGACAGACCAGACCTTTAACCATATTTCATTAATTAACCATATTTCATAATGAAAATGTATTATCATTATTATTAGATTAAGGCTATAAATTAGTTAAATAAGTTCATGAGCTCCTTCGCATTCAACAATATTGTCAAAGTATGAAAGTGTTTTCTATTTTCAACCCAAATAGATCTCAAGGGATAGGTATTAAAAATTCTATTTTCAACATATTCCAAGGGGTAGGTATTAAAAATTCGGTTTTTCCTCAAATAGTTTATAAAAATATAAATACATTTGAAAAGTTTAATTAAATATCAATTAATTTTATCAAATGTAAAAAAATCATTAAGTTTTAAACATCGCATATATTCTTAGCAACGCATTGCTATATAAGGTTAACAATGTTGAACTTTATAAAAAGTATTCGATTAACTTGCAAATAAATTTTAGATCATCATATTATTTAACTTTTAATATTTAATATGAAATTTATGGAAATGAAAAAACGAATTCGTTAAAAGTAAACTCAAGCTTAAACTTCCGGACTTTGTGACAAAAAGTCGACAAACCGAATTAACACAATTTGAAATTTTGAATAAAATAGAAATATGTAAACGGTTATTATAGATACAATAATATTACTTTTATTTATTTCCTATCTCTTGCTGATCGTTATAAAAATAATTGTGAATGCAAAGCTATGTGATTTATTACTGAATCGTCACAGAATCATTAAGTGTCAGAATGGCCGAGAGGTTAAGGCGCTGCGTTCAGGTCGCAGTCTACTATGTAGGCGTGGGTTCGAATCCCACTTCTGACAGCGTTTTTTCTTTATTATGAATTTTTGTTTTTTTTTGTTTTTATATAATTTCTTGCAAACAAGACACTGAAGGCAAGTAAACAAACAATAAAAAAAAAAATACAAATTTATCTTCATCTAAAATAAATTTAAATTCAATAAAGGTTCTTTTTGCGTGCGTACCTTATATTATTGGGAATCTTCCCAGGGCTTTTATGAACAGCCCCTGACTTTTATGCCTTGCATTAAAATAATGCGCCCTTTCTAATATGTTATTAACAAAACGATTCAACAACAGTCTTAAGCGAAACGGTGTAGGGTATCTAATTGCCCGCCTTGCCCGCCTTGCCCGACTATAACGTTCTCGTTTGTTTAGTCAATTTTCAAATAGGTTATATCAAGGTTGCCTGGGCATGTTACGCTTGCACATACATTGCTGTACGGGAGCAAAAATTCCAACTTTCCTTAACGATTCAAAATTTTTCAGAAAAGGGTTTTCTTTTTTTACCTGAAACAAAACGAAGGAAGAAAGAAGTTTTTCTTGAAAGTTCAAGCACTTTCGACAAGCACACGAAAATATTGCTTTGACCTGAATTTCTACTGGGAAGTTTCAACCCAATCTGTCTTATCTCTTGCTTTCTATCGTCTCTAACACTTGTCTAGTCCTCGCCTTTGCAACGTCTTTAAATTTAAATTCATTTCATCTTCAAACAAATGTACGTTACGGCAGCTTGATTTAACTGATTGTTGAATGGATACGAGATAAGATGAGCGATTCGCAACGTATTAGAGCTTCAAGACCAAGACGTTAAAAGTTGCGCTAAAATTTTCCATATATAGAATTATATATTTTCTTGCCATTGCAAAATGTGTGTTTCTTCTCATCAGAACCTTCTAGCATACGTTCTTCGAGAAAAAAGAATGTAGGGAAGCATTTGAAAAGGGAAGGGTGTTTTGTGCCCTGGATGCTGGGAAGGCAAACTAAGGATAAAATGCTGCAAACAAAGTTAATATTATAAAAAAAGCTGTTCACCCTCCTCCTCTCTCTTAAAAAGATCAACAAAAAATATATATATCGGCTAAGGTATCAGAATCGGTTTGTGTGAATTTAAAAAAAGTTTTTTTTTCATTTTACTCGTGTACGCTAATAAATTACAATAACGTTTCGTGTGTTGGTGCATTATCAGTCAGTTAAGTGCATCCACGTTTAATGAAAACAAAAAAAGAAAAAATGAAATTTTATAAACAATAGTATACATATGTAATAAATTCGTATGTAGGTTATTATTTAGGTTACTATTTAGGGCATTAGCTCAATGTCAGTTGATTGTTGTTGTTGTTATTGTTGCAGTTCTTGTTTGTCTGTTATTGCGGTTTTTCTGGTTTATTTATTATGTGTTTTTCTTTTTTCGTCTTTTTTTTTTTTTTTTTTTTTTTGCAAAGCTTTCAATTGTTTTCAATTTAACATTTTGTTTACGTTTTCATTATGCAGACAACAACAGCGACTATAACAGAAAATATGTGGGTTTTTAGAAAATTGCTTACATGTATTGCTTACAACAACCCGTCTGAAATGATTAAACGAACATCGGTATGTGTGTTTTGTAATTTTATACGGAAAATCTGAATTTCTTCCGAATCCAAGCTGCTTATGTTGCTTTTTTAAATTAATACAAAAAAGGTTTTTAAACGTATTTGAGACACAAATACCAAATATATATGTGTCAGGATTAGCCAGCCAGACATTTACTTAGATCATAATTTAATCAGAAAAATTTGTAAAAATTAAAAGATTTTTTGATATGATAGCAAAAAGTGGATAGGAAGTAATTAGATCACTCGAGATTATTTTATTAAAACGCCAATACAAATCTCAGCTTAACAGGTGCAAAGGTTACCGCGTATAAGCAAGATGTCAGTCAGTCACTCGGGCGAAAAGATTTAGATTTGTTTTTAGCAGCAGCGAAACATTGGAGGGCGAAAGGGATCTGGTCACGCCAGAAATGGTGAAGAAGTTCTTCTGGCACCGTTGTGCTGAGAGTGAACTGTCCCAGCAACAGCACTGTTAAAGTGCTTTATATCACATATTGACCGAAAATGTGGTCAGGAGGAATACCCATCATTAAATGAGCGTAATAGTTATCCACAACCGCACACAAATAACGTCATTTTCCATCATTATTGCATACCTTAGAGGAGAAAATGACTTCGAAAGAAGACAAACAGTTTTGGATTATTTTCAAATAAAATCAATAGAAAGGTTAACGCATCGTTTGGGTGACATTGAAGAGTGACGTTTGAAAGAGCACATCAAGACAATCCAAAAGTCCACATGTCCGAAAGTTAAAGTTCGACTTACTACCTTATACACACCACACGCCCTATTTTTCTCATTATTCTCAGTTCTCTACCTTGTGCGTAGAAGTGCAAACGTTCTAGGCGTGCCCTTTCACCGATATGGGCTATTTTAAAATTCTTTTGCAAATTTGTAGGCGGTAGGTATTTTCATTCTTGCAATCGGGAGAATGCTCACAACAGAAGTTCCACAGACGGACAGACGGACAGACGGACATGATTAAATCGACTCAGATTTCGATGCTAATGAAGAATGCATATTTATTTTATGTGGTCTCCGAAGCTGCTTTCTGGGCGTTGCAAAAGTTTTGACAAAATATATACATCCCTCATATGTATAAGAAGAACTTTGAAAATATATATGTCGCTTTCCAGGTTTCATTTAAAGGTTCTATTAAATAATTCGAACGAAAAAAATTTGTGCTTTAATAATATCGTTACTGGAAACACGAACAACGCATTTAGATAAACAATCCTTTCTCGCTTAGGAGACGCTTAGTGTTATCTTATATTGTAGTCATTATATCTTTTGTCGTCACTTTAATAATGTGGAACGCCTGCAGACTACAATATTGTTACGAGAATGTATTTAATGATTTAAGTTTTCATGAAAATTAATCGATTTTCTAAGAAAGGGACAACCAATTGCACATTCATGGCGCCTTACCTGGCCCATGCAGCTGGTGGCTGGCGACAAGATAGCAGGCATCAAGGCAAGGTAACTTGCTTGTAAATGATATATAAGTCGAATATTTGCCGAAGTTGAGAATGAGTCGAGAGAGTCGAGAGTGAAAATAGTTGATTTGCAGTATTCGAACGGGCAAGACCAGAACGTGGATTAAAGCGTTGCACACATAACTTCCTGTAAATAATTTGTAAAGCGATTTACTAAGAACTGTAAGTAAAACCTATCTATCTATCTATCTATCCTAAAAAGCACAATTCAGCCGTGGCGAACTTATTCTCAAAAGAAGTTGTGTCAGAACGTAAAATCACAAAAGTCAATTTCACATTACAATACCTTCGCAATTGATTGATTGCCAAAGATTTGAATCATTTAACGGTTAATATGAAAATCAGTTTTATGGCGCGGAAGTGCCTGCTGGTAACCAGATATTCTTCTATTTACTGATAGTTTATACCGAGTACTATGATTGGATAGTTAGTTGGATTTTCAATACTTGCATGTATATGTATACATACATATGTAAATTAGATATCAATGTTGAAGTTTAATTATGGTAGACAACTGCTATAATGAACGATAACAAAGAGCCATTGTTTCTAAATAGGCATTTTTCCATATTATCAAAGAAAGCATTTTTTTTCCTTCTCCTTCTCCTTTTTGTTTTTGTTTGTGCTTTTTTTCATCTTAGATATTATGTATTGTATCTTTCTTAATAAAATTTGTTCAACGGAGAAACTATTTTCGGCCGATGCTAATGAACGCATATGACACGGAAAGCGTGCAATGAAAAAAATATATATATGAATGAATCTTTAAGTGAAAAAAAAATAAATAAATAAATAAAAATAAAGTGTATAACCATAAGAAAATCAACAGAAAACCTAATTAAAACATTAGATGGTATAGTCCAGCAAGGTTGACAATAAAATTTCGCTTCTCCTCACTTCTCCTACCACTACAGTTCAAAATTAGGGAATTGATAAAAATTTATAATAATATCAGATGCAAAAAAATGACCTGTTGAAATACTCACAGAATGTATCGCATTCGTCTCGCGTGAGGGTGTGCAAAATGTGCATCGATTTGATCCAATTTATTTATTTATTTATATATATTTGTTTTTTTTGTCAAACAGTTCTTATTACCCTTCGTCATCTGTCATCTGTTTTCGTCAAAGAATTTAAAACTTAGACTTTGTCCTATAAAAGGCTTTCCGATATGCGTATCCCAAATTTAGAGTAATAACTGTATTTATCAAAGCGCTATTCTAATTCAATTTTCAATTAAACTTTGTTGCCCCATAAAAGGTTACTTGCTGTAAGGAAGGGATTTCAAATATGACGCCATCCCATCCAAATGGCGCATATTAAAATATTTCTTCTTTTTACTGACTTTTCTCCAGAATGACATTTCGATTCTGTATATAAGTCGACTGTACTAAGTGTAGAAGCCACGTTGGTTTGTTATACCCTAAAGAACTTGTGAGGCATGAGTATATTTAGTTTGTACGCAGACATGCAATACCCACAAGAACTTGAGATAGACCCAGTTTTTATTATACCGATCGTTTCGGAGTAATTTTCTCAAACGATCTAAGCTTGTCTGTCCAGCTGTCCGTCTTATATTCTTATGTTCAATGTACAAGATCGAAATTTTTAGAGATATTATAAAGAAAATTTTATACACTGACATGTGTTGGGCCAATGCCCAAGCCTATTGAAACTAGTTCGAAACGAATCGAACGACTTTTTCAACCATTTCTCACAAAAGACCTTATTTTCAAAAGTAGAGTTATAAGAATGCTCATGTTAAGTAATGTGACAGAGTTGAGTAGAACTGGTCACGCGCCCCTCTAGGGTTGATACTTGTGTTTCTCCTTCTAATGTCCCGTGCAATTGTCCTCATCAGGTTTAATTTTTTAAATTTGAGAATAATAAATTCATCGATAAGCGCACTAACTAATTTAAGACTTTTTCAATAAGATATTTTTAGCCAACTAAAAATGCTAGTTTTTACTAGTTAATGCTCTAATTTCTAGGTGTATAGTAAGCGAAATGGAGTAGAGTATTAAATGAGCAACGATTAAAATTTTTAATTGTTTTCGAATCTTTGCCGTGATTATAAAATACCTAAACGTAATTTTAATAAAGTGATTATAATAAAGACATTTAAGCCCTACATCTACTAAAATAGAACCGGTTGATTTCAAAGTTGGAGTGTTTCCAGATTAGAACACGCATAACATTGTACAATAGTATTTGCTTACCGTAAAATACTTTTATTTGAAATTTGATTTGTAAAGTCATCTCAAAAGAATGGCGGATTTCATCCCATTTACGATAGCTCGCCTTTGTTTCCATTCTATAAGAATTCTTTATCTTGCTTGCTTCCGATTTTTTTTATCAATAAAATCCGTCTGTTCAGTTTACTTAGGGCATATATTTACCTAAAAATCTATCCCAGCCTGGCTCAAGCGATTTGCTCAGTATTTTCAAATTTATATCTTCTTTATGGAGTATTGGTCAACGCGATAAAGAATACCCTTCAGATATATAAAAAAAAAAAAAAAAAATTGTTCCTAGAGGATCTCCTAGAGAGACCGAAAAGCAAAGAAAATATCGATGATTGCAATTTGTCAGATATATTGCCATTGATCCTGAATACTGTCGTTAAGGAACATATTCCCTAAATACATATAAAATGATAGAGCTTTTTAAATGCAATATAATCTGATTGCACTAAAAAAATTTAATTTCAAATATATATATATATGCATATAAATATATATACATATATACAAAGCGGTTAATTCGTATCGCGACGTACTACAGAATGTAATATAGAATAATGTACTTTAAACTTGGATATCAAATCAATTAAGGTAATGTGCACCGTGCGGTCTTGAAACCCTGTTTGACAACTACCATGTTGTACGGGGAATGCCTGTACTATTAATCGGTCATTAAGTGAGAATATTATTAAATTTCTCTGTTTGCCTTCCTTTTGCTTTTATTGCGAAAATTTCTTTATAAATGTTATAAATAAAAAAAAAAATTCCGCTTTGTTTTGTTGAATTTTAGCTCATATGCAAATTATTTCAATTTTGAACGAAATCTGCTTTTGTTTTCTTTTGAAAATTCCATCAGTTCACAGATTATAAACACCTGAAGTACGTAAATAAACTTTTTTCGGATTCTGTTTAAAATCTTATTGAATGAAATAATCGGAAAGATTTTCGTGTTAATTATGAGTGCGTCAGTTGCTAAGTATTTGAAAATATCTTTAAATATTTGCTACGTAATTGTAAAAACGGAGCATTACAAGCTTGATTTCCAAGCTTGATCGACAATTACGAATATGGAATGGAATGCAATGTTTTACTTTTCTATCTCAAGAAAAGTCAAAGAACGAGCGAAATGAATTCAACGCTAATCAATGTAAAATACATATACACATATATATACATATATGAGATATGATGCTTATTACTGGATAGGAGTTTTTCTTTTGCTACAGCAGCCAAAGATATATTTTGTAGTTCGAGAGTGATTGCATAAATTGAAGATCACGTTTACATACTACGGGTTTGATTTTGTTAATTTGATCAAGTCTGTCTGTCTTTCATATTTGGGATTTAAGAACAGAGGCAGACCGATAGACGTAATTTAATTTATTTTTTTTTTATTTTGTAAGGACGGCAATTCAGCTTGGAGGGTTTTTGAGGCAACATTTCTAAGCATTCTAAGCAAACGCACAAGCAAATTATTGAGCCTTTTTGGTATTAGGCGCTTGCACGTATTTTGATCAGCGACATCCGAATTGAAAATGATAAAGTAACGCGAAAAGTCAATTCACGCATCGGTTAAATTCGGTGATCTTGGACTTTTTCTACATAAAGTAACCGTTTTCCATTTGAGTATTATTGAGTTTGTCAGTGTATGCAGACGCTAATCATGGAGTGCTCAAAGTTGCACTTTTCACATTCATTACTTTTGTTGTTTGATTTGAAGAGATTTACTGCCGGAGCCCATCAAACACTTTTAAGTGCTGCTCCATCATATCCCAAATGGTCGATTTCCGTTTCACCCGTTTAAAAGTGGTGATTTTAATGTCAATGACAAAGACCGGTCTGGGGGACCAAGAAGTTCGAAGACAGTGAATTGCAAGTTTTATTGGACGAAAATTCAGTTCTAACTCTCAAAAAACTTTCGAATAACTTAGCAGTTCATAAATCAGCTATTTCTAGACTTGGCTACGATACGAGCTGACTGTATCGTAGCCAATTCAGCTATTCTAGACTGCTATTTCAGCTATTTCTAGACTGTCGCGTATTGTGACTGACGATGATAAGTGGATCTACTACAACAATCCTAAGCGCAAAAGGTCATGAGTTGGCACAGGAGACATGAACATAGAAGTGGAAAATTCATTACCATAAAATTTTGCTGTACATACAATGGGATCAGCAGGGTGTAGTGAACTACGAGCCGCTACAACCGAATAAAACTGTTACCACGAATGCTGCATTGTTGCAAAGAAGACAAGCAATAGTGGTTAACGGACGCAAAGTTATTCCTTTGCATAACAACGCTCGGGCACACACATTGCAAGAGTTGTCTAGAATACATTGTTGCAGGTCGAATGGAAAGATCTGTTGCACGCAGCAGTTAATGAGTACATCAGATATGGCGCCTTCTGATTGCCACTTGTTCACATCGATACAGCATTGTTTGGTTTGCAAGTGGTTTCGATAATGGATCGACAGCTGGATCGTTGCCAACCCACTATCGTTCTTTTGACAAAAAATGAGGGAAAATATTTTGATTTATATATGTACTGCACCGATTTTTTCTCAATAAATGCCTTTTTCAAGTGAAAAAATCATATCAACATACCTACACATATATATCGATTACATAAGAACGATGAGATGCTGTCTACATTATATCCCTACATTACATAGAAAGATCAACTTTAATAATCACAAAAGCGATCTTGTCGAGAGATAATAAACAAAAAAAAAAAAAAATTAATAATTAAAGAAAAAAGTCTTCTCGTATAAGTAGTGGCAGTCTTTGGATCTTTCCGTGTTCTACGAGCAAATTGGAAAAATAAGATACGTCTGACACATGATTTCCACAGAACTGCACAAGTCAAGTCCAATATATATATACATATATATATATATATATGTATATTTATATGCACATCGCTAATTTTAATATCCATAAACGTCTATTGGTGTACCGTCCGTATCCGTCAGTTTATAGATATAAGAAAACCTTTAAAAATTAACAACAATTTTTTCTACAACCAAATTGGTATCGAAACTTACTACAAGTTTTGCGAGTAAGCAAAAGCTGGCAACGAATTTTTACACCCATCACCGAAGGATGAGCGTTATACTTATTTGGGAAAACGTTTGCAACGCCCAGAAGAACGCATCAGAGACTCTACAAAATGTATATAATTTTGATCAGTATCAAATTCTGAATTGATATAAGCCTGTCCGTCTGTCCGTTTAGCCGCAAAAATGTAGCTATCGATTTCAAATTTGGCTGAAACACCTCCACGCAGGTTGGTATTGGAAGTGGACCAAATCGGTCGAAGGACACGCCCACAGCACCCCGTAAACTGAGAACACATCTATTTTTCAAAACGAATACAGAATTGGTTTTTTTCTCATTTCTCATAAACTATTGCAGATAAATGTACCAAAATTTGAACGTATAATCCTATGAACAACACTGTAGCACTTGTACTAGAAACAATTGGCCACGCCTATCCAATATTATGGTATATCAAAATTTAATTGTTTTTTCAATAACTTTATAACGCGCAGGAAGAAACTGCACAAACCTACACCTAAATACACCTAAATATGTCCATCTGTCCGTCTATCCATTGATCCGTCTGCCCAACTGCGTAATATTTGTGGTAAGCATTCTCCAGTTAGCGAAAATGAAGATATCGCCGCATAAGAACACGCTTATAACGCCCACACGCCCACTCGACAAAAGCTTATATTTCTGAAATAGAAAAAAGTCCGCGTCCACTCCATATTATAGAGCATGAAATTTAGTTCTTTTACTTAATCCTTCTTTTTATAGGATAACAATGGTGCGTACAACAGATTCGTTCACGATCGACTATCATTTTCTTACTTCTTTTTTTTTTCAAATGATTACTCTTGGTTACTGCTACCGCGCTGAAGAGAGATAAGTTTCGATACAAGCAATTCAAAATAAACGCACATGAAAAATGAATTACAAAACAAATTCGCTGGAATTTTTTGTTTTTGTTTTTTCTTTGCTTAGGCCATATGTTTTGTGTAAGATTTTTAATTAAAATAAAAAAGAATAATATGCGGTATAAGCCGATTATTTGAATACTTAACGTCTGCTTTTGATAACAAGAGAGGGCGAATGCCAATTAACAACATGTCGCACTTATCATTAGCAGCACTTTTTACGAAATTTGTATTAACTGAAAACTATTTTTGCATATCCCGTTCAAAGCGAAGCAATTGAAAACATCTTACTTACTGTGTGGTTACCACTTATTTAAATAGAAATAATATTTAATAGACAGTAGGCAGTAGGACGAGCCATTTTGTTTCCGAAAGGAAAACTATTGCAAGTTCCTAAAATTTTTAACAGGTTAACTTTTAAACTTTATCGCGGCAAGTTAAGAAACATAAAGAGATTAGCTAAGGAGAGACTTATGTCTAACGGTGAACACTCGTAAGTTGAAAATCCGACTTCAAGTCTAAATGGGGCCCAATAACGAAAACATGAAAAATTATCTAAAATGCCTTTTCTTTTCTTTTGTTTTTTTTTTTTTTTTTGAAACATAGCTACCTATTATTTCGCTTAATTCCAATAATTAGAGTAGAAGAAGACCAAGTGAAAAAGTGATCTATTTGCCATAAGATCGCAACTGAGAGTAGACGAAATTTCGCAGTAGTGGACCTGACTTATGCACTTGCAGTTCCCACTTATAGCAATTGCAATGATGGACGATATATGAAAGAACACGTGAACACATAGCTCAGATTTTTGTGTTCGTCTCTCTTAGAGTAATGTATGAAGTATGAGTTTCTACAAGAGTTTGATAATATCTACGAGAATTGGAGAAAATATGATAAGAACAAAGCAAGTGAGAAATATTGCATTTATTCTAAACTTTGCTTGCAAAATAAAACGCAAAGCCAAAACCGATTGCATTCGACTTGCACCGAATTCTTCTAATAACACTCGCGTTGAAAAGAAAAACATCTTCACGAATTTTATGACGGACTGAAATAAATATCCATATTATGAAATTTGAAATGGTACCTTATTATTATTTAAAACCATATTTCCAAACATCCTTCATAACCATCTTGTACGTGGAAGCTATATTTACATACTTTATTTATGTATGCTCAACGCTTGCAACGCCCCATAAAGTATTATATATATATTTTTTGATCAGCATCAAAGTCTTAACCGATTTAAACTTTCTGTCTTCCTTCTGTCTGTATAATGCCTGTGGTAAATATTCTCTTGGTCGCCAAAATGTAGCAATCGCCCTCAAATTTAGCATAAAAATTTGAAGATCTTGCACGCAGGTTAATATTGAAAGTAAGCCAAATCGGTCAAATGATACAACGAAAGTGCAACATAACCCGACCAGGCCATCTGGCCGTTCTCCAAAATCAAAAAAAAAAAAAATTTCTCTTGCTACTTTACTTATGAACTACAACAGATACAAAGATAAAAATTGATATTTATATTTTATGGGTGATCCCGAAGCGGCTGTACAAAAATGTAAAACGTCGATAATTCCTGGTCAATATTTTTAATTGTAATATAAGTTGCGAAAGTGCCTTTCGTTCAACAAATATAAATATTACGCAGTCAAACATTACAGTGTTTTATAATCTTCAACTTTATGATAAAAGCACTCACGCCAAAGTCGGTCAGACTACAGTTCTCATTATATTGTTCCCGCACTTTTTGGATACGATCGCTGTTAACATAGTTTGTTCTATAGTAATCTATATCAGGTATTCGAAAATGCCTAGACACCCGCTGTGGACCATTTCAGTATATTTTAGATATCAAGTGCTCGGAATTAGATATGCCATGCAGAAGCTTATGAGCAAATGACACGTTTAGCATAACTCGTTTGCCTTCAAGGGTGGGCAGCTCTTTAGACGATCTCTAAGCGATTCCTATAGGGTGGAAGACGGATGTTCGAATTCCACGGCAAACATCGCAAGCAAAACAAAAAAACTGCTTTCGTACGAACTCAATCTAATCATTGTCATATAAAAAGCGTTCGCGGTTTTTTCCGCGACTTTGAGCTCCTTTTTGCAAATGACTCGAAACTGTCATGTAGTTGATTTTTAGTACCTCCCCTATTCCCGATATCTGACGTGCCGGTTTTGCTCCAGCAGTTGTAAAATTTCATTTCATCATGCATGCGAGGTGCATCTTTGACATCGAAATTTCCGGAACGAAATCGAACAAACCACTCCTGGCCCCTTCATCCACTCACAGCATTCTCACCGTACACTTTACAAATTTTTCGACATGTTTCTGCACGTTTTACCTTTTCTATAGTGAAGAATCATCATGTAGCGTATTTCTTCAGATATTTCACCCATTTTTAGATCAATATAACTTTTTACACGAGCAAAGGATTAGAAAACTATCTTCACAAAAATTGTAAGCTGATATGTTAACTGTCAAGCAAATGTTCGTTTAAAACAATCAGGTGAATGTTGCCCGATACACACGCATTAACACTATCCCGCGAAAAAAACCGCAAAGACTTTTTATATGACCAAATATTTACGAACAAACATATACGGTAAAGGTTGTGTTGTGAATACCAGATAATCGAACGATGTTTAAGCGATGTACACAGGAAGCGAGTAATAAAAGGACCGCGAAACTGTTTAGCCCCATTGTGCTTTTCGCTTTAATTGATGCTAACATTTATAAGCCCATTGAAGGGCCTGAAGAACGTCTTGATTTTCTATCAAACAGAACTCCGAGACCAGTGATTCAAATTGATTTATCAATTTGCTTATTATTGATTTTATACAATGTATTGGACGCATTGGTTCCGAAAAAAAAAACAATGTGTATACATTTGCTAACGGTTATGGACATTAAATTAGTAAAACATCATTTGTGATTTATTTTGTAGAGTATTGAACTTCATTATTTTAGGAAAACGTTTACGGCACTCAGAGAGAAGCGTCAGAGATCATGCAAAGTCTACATATTACTGATCAACAGCAGAAGCAATAATGGGTGCAAAAAAACTCGTTCGTGTTTCTGCCAACATTGAAGTCGATAGCTTCATTTTTGCGGCCAGTAGAATGTTTACAACAAACAATACACAGACGGACAGACGGATATGTTTAAATCGATCTTGAATTTGATGCTAATCAAGAAAATATATACTTTGTCGGGTCGCTGATGCTTCCTTCTGGGCGATGCAAACAATTTGACAAAATGAATATATCCCTCATTCTTCGGCGATGGGCATGATAACATACACATTGTAAAAGACCTCACTTTGTCTATTTGCCCGAGTTAGAACAATGGTAACAAGGACAATCTATTAGCTTCTGTAGTGAGTATTGTAATAAAAATTTGAACAATCTTAGGACAATGTTCTGATATCAAAAATATATATTATAAGCTTT
The DNA here is from genome assembly GCA_001077435.1 of Glossina morsitans morsitans. Taxonomy (NCBI): domain Eukaryota; kingdom Metazoa; phylum Arthropoda; class Insecta; order Diptera; family Glossinidae; genus Glossina; species Glossina morsitans. Next base: position 48,668 of record CCAG010014911.1, read on the forward strand.
GAGAGATTCCAAATACTATTAGGGAAGTATAAAAATATTATTCATTTACCTTCAAGTGTTAAGTAAAATTTGCACAACCGCTTATTACTTTAAGATTTCTTTATAGTAATTAAAATTAAAAAAGCAATTGAAAAATTGAAAAATTCATGAGCGAATTATGAAAGGCTAAAAGTTCTGCGGATCTGGGATCCAGGATGCGCGTCAAGTACTGATGCACTCGCTTATGTATATATATACGCTATATATAATTCAAAATTAAAAAAATAAAAAAATTATTTAAGAATAAAAATTAATTAATCAAAAATGAAAGTTTGTAAACTTTTCTTTACACAAAATCGGATTTTTTTTTTTTTTTTTGAGTTTTTCTTTTTTTGTACGTATTTTTCTTCTTTAACAACCGAAACTTTTCGTTCTTGCTCAGTATGATTTGTGCGCGTAAAAATTATATTTATTTTTTATATACCTTTTATATATGTATTACTTAAAATTTGAATAAAATAAAGCGATTTGAAGCGATTGAAGGTGACGCGAAAACAGCCCATGAAAACGCAGTAACACACAAACAAACATTTATATATACATATACAATAAGAGCAATATTTTAAATAAAAATCAAAATATTGTAATAAACAGTTCGGTTGATGAGTATGATTCTTCTTATTGTTGTTATCGCAGCTTTTACTACTATTGTTATTAATAATATTATTATAGTCCGTTATAATGAGATGTTACCAAAGAGTACGTACATTTAATCAAACATATTTATCTAGATACGCAACAAGTATCGCGCCGATTCTCTCTCTCTCTAATCAATGCGCACATTAACATACATATAAAACATCACACTGTTAGGTACAAAAAACTCGTAAAACACTTCCTACGAACGCACAATCGAGTTTCAAGCACTTTCCGTTAAATCAACCATTTCCTTGCGTTTCAAAATGCTTACTGCGCACGAGATATACACGAGCAAAATATTTTACCAACATTTTATATATACAGTGGTTTTGCACAAACATGCACACAAGAGCACATGCATTATTTCACATACAAAGCACTTAATGCGTGTATATATGTATATACATATATATATATATATATATATATATATATATATATACGTGCGTGTGTGTTTGCGGGTATTAAAGTCTATAAAATAAACACACATTTTGTGTTTGAACGAAAATCATTCGAAACAATAGCAAAACAGATAAAATATTATCCTATGTATTGTCATATATCACAAAAGTGTTATATTAAATTACTTGCATTTGAATATTCCATACTATATATATATTGATATATTGATATATAGAAGAAGAGCAAAAGAAAAGACGCACGTACTTGGTCTTCTGTAGCGTCTCAAAAACATAACCACGTTAGTAAGTAAGAAAGAGTTCAAAACCAAGCTGTTGTTCGGTTGCATTTGTATGCGTACATACATATGCATATTTATATGTCTCTCTCTCTCCGGCTTTCCCTCTCTATCGGCGTTTTTAATTCTTTCTCACTCTCCTTTAAAATTTTGACATTTAAACTCATTGCTTTATCTACAGTTTAGTTCCTCCCTCTTAGTAAATAGCTTTTACTTTTTTTTCTATATATTTAGCTAATAAAAAATCGGTTAATTTTTGAAAAAAAAAAAAAAAAAAACTTAAAAAGTTTTCATATATTATCATTAATAATAAATATTAATTGCAAAAGTTTACAAAATTCATTTCTGTCATCACGCAAGTATATACGTACATACACACGTATGCAAGACTTTGAAAATTTATTTGAATAAAATCAATTTATATCGATGAGGATTACATCTTAAAAATGATTTATTTTTTTAGTACTAGAAAACATAGTTAACCGAGAGACAATGTTTCAAAACTTGTTGCCGACTTTTACTTATACGAAATGACCTTCAAATGTCTATAATCAATTTTTTTTTACTTCGTCTCGTTTTAGAGATACGCATGACATGCAGCTTTTTCTACCAAACGGAATCATTTGGCATTTTCTCAATGCATCCTCAGCTTGTAGCTCCTAAGCTAAGCTAAGCTTCACTATCATTCTTTACCCATGGTTTTCTAATCGATCAAGCACTTTGTATATCAAATTACAGCTTCTTATCGCCATTTTTGCTACTACGGTGATTTCACGAAGAAAGGGGATCAAAATGATCCCTATTGTTAAAGATAAATGTACGCAAAACCTCAGTAGTTCTACTGTTACACAAGAGGTTTAGATTCGCTTTGAATGTGTATCTTGAATATCCAACATCTCATGTTAATATGTAGAGATAAGATCTTTTGCGTATCATTTGTTAATCATTTCTACATGTAGACCGATCTTCAAATACCGAAAAAAGTGACTTCCATCGACTATTTCATATCATTTGTAGCGTTACTAACCATTCTCGCTCTTACAAAAACCTTCGCGATCTTTCCACAAATAACTCATCCGTTATAATTTAAGCTTGACTAGAATTTTTTGTGGGCACTTTTCGTAGTATACGTAAGAGTGATACTTTCTCGTCAAAAACTTGGACTTGGTCAGAGTAAGTTGTTTGTAACTTTCAAAATTTCAGGACTCTCCAATATTGATGGCTCTTTCTTAATTTTTCAGTTATTAAATAAAATATTATTACCTTCGCCATTGTCTTAATTTGGTTAATTGCGATCACTACTTGACCGAATAAAGTTTTTTTTTTAAATGATTCCTTTACAGATAAAAGTACAGTACAGTTCAGTCTGTGGAACCGCCTACATAGTCCTCGCGCACTTCGATTACGATCTTCTTTTACTCGAATGGCTATAGACAGTCCACTTTTCGACGTCAATGATCACACCCGTTAAAAATGATATTTCGCTTCGATGTCCGAAATCCGACAACAAATATATTTGAAACAGTGAATATAATGGAAAGACAACTGTAGCATTAATAATAAGTATAGATTTAAACCAAATGTCTTTGTATACGAAAATCAATCGAATGAATGAAACGGCCTATATATGTAGGCCAATTTTGACCTCTTTAATGTTTAATACCTAAAACGTCAACATAAGGCTAATTAACGCGCTCGATGTGGCGTACATACATAATTTCTTTACTCATTCGTAAATTCGACCTGGAAAGCCGGCATTTTCACTTACGGTAACTTGGCACCTCGCATTAGTTAACAATAGAACATTTGAATTGGAGGCTACATATGATGTTTATATACCTATCAATAAGAAACACAAGAACTAGAAGTGAAGAAAATCTTCTGAGAGTATAAGAGATGCATCGAATATATAGTTCAGCGAAATGAAGAAATTAAATATTTCCAACATGCAGTTTCAAGTAAATACTTCAACATGCCGTAGAATGTAGGAAATTCCATTCTTAAAATTCCATTATAGCTCTCTTAACGTTTTCTGCGTTGGTTTTGCAATATGTGGTCAAACGTCGTTGTGCTGGGTCTTCATCTTAGCTTGCTTTTTGGTATATCAAAGCTCTTCTGATTTAATAGTCAACCCAATAATGCGTCGAGCAACTCATAATGCACTACAAATATCTGATCCTAACAAATTGGTGCTCCGCGAATATTTGGTTTTGTCGATAATATCGTTATATAATATGATATATGATACATCTGACCTCGTTAGCATTCCGATATTATAACGTAACTTTATTTCTGCCGAGCTTCAAAAGTTGATATGGTATATGATTTATAGAAATAACTTTTACGGCGATGTAATGTCAAAAGGTAATATATTAAAATAAAAAAATCACAGCATTATCCAGCATGATATAGCACTATTTGCGCCTTCTCAACGCATTCGTAGTCTCTTCGATCTCTATTACGTATTTCTAAGTAGATCAAATCTATTAAAGATCTGACTGAAAACACTTTGAGTGCTTTAATACATATACGCTATAATATTGGGTAGACGCGGTCAATTTTTATCATAGTTGTACAGGTACTACAGCACCGCCCATAGAATATGCTTTTAAATTTTTATGCATTTGTCTGCTATAGTAAAATGAGTACTGAGTAAAAAACTAACTTTTTATTCCTTTTGAAAAGCAGAGGTGTTGTCAGTTGACGCGGTGCTGTGCACGTGTCCTTCGACCGATTTGGCCCATTTTCAATACCAACCTCCGTGCAAGAACTTCTAATGTCTCTGCCAAATTTGAAGTCGACAGCTTCATTTTTGCGGTCAGATGGACAGATGGATAGGCTTACATCGACTTAGAATTTGATGCTGATCAAGAATATGTATACTTTGCGGGGTGCCTGACGCTTCCTTCTGGCCGTTGCAAACGTTTTGACAAAATGAATATATCCCTCATTTTTCGTAGATGGATATAATAAAGGAAATCATTCAATTTGCTTACTTGTACCCATATACGTTGTAATGGTCAATTTGAAACTATGAATGAGACTTACCGTTAGTGAACTGAGTCAGATTGGTCAACATCAAAACAACCAAACCGACCATTATTATCAAAGATCATCAATAGTTTGGAATTTCGCAAAATGGTTTACAATTTGTCATTACCTTCGCATTTTTTGCATTTGCTGAGGTTAAACATTAACGTAAGTCGGGTTACCAATTTTTGTAACTAAGTCGAGAACTTTCTTACTTTGTCTCTCGCCTTTGTTACGTAACACCCATCTATAGACTAAACGATGACAACAGCAAAAGCAAGCGACAATGTGGACGTACGTAATAGATGCAAACCGATGCAATTGACGGGAATTAATGTATAATATATACAATAATATCGATTAAATATACAACGGTTTTCATATATATTATATATCAGTCATACAGTAAGGGAGTCGTGCAATAAAAGAAGTTAAAGCCTAGATGGAAGCTATTAAAAATTCGATGTAGAGGAGGTAAACACTTTAGACTTGTTCGCTAGTGTAATATATACTTGGAGAACCTTTAGTTAAGCTTTGATGCGTACTGACGATATAAATTAAATGCTCGAATGCTGAATGAGCGCTTTTTCTTAAAAAGAAGCCGATAAGAAATTTCTCTCTCTCTCTTGTCTTTCTTCAACTAATGTGGCAATGGATAATACTGAGAGACAATTCTAAAATCAGGTCAGCATAATTAATCATGACAATGTTTCTGTCACTTTCAATCGCATACGTATAATCATTATCAGTCGTAGAAGCGTAACAAACTATTAAACATCAATTGTAATCATAGGAAATTTTAAGAAAATCTATCTTGATCATATGCTCTCGTTTAATTAATTTAACCAACACCGAAATTGACATCTTTTCTTTCAATGAGTAGCATATGAGTAACATATATGCTGCATATAAGGTCTATATATCTTATATATGTTGTATATACGAATGTATACATGCAAATTTTTACTCACTTCAATTGATCTAATGACACTTTTTGTTTTCTTCATTTTATCATTTATTTATTTCTTATTTATTTTATTTCAATGAAAAAGCCACCAACGTTGCTACGATGACTATTAATGTGCATTTGTGTATGTGACTTGGCATGATCTCTTTACGATCTACGGTCTATGATCAACATGCCTACAATTCACACCATGTACGCGCATTTCCATTAACATGCAAAAATTGTTTACACATTTACGCCTGCTTGCTGTGTAGACAAATGCTGCATAATAATTATTGTTATTGCTATAGATATTGTTAGTATACGCTTTTTGCATTAAATTAATCTTTATACATCTTGTTCATGATGTTTTTCTTTTCATTTTTATAAATTGTCAAGGAGAAGAATTTTATAACTATTGACCTATTTTAGAAAATTTCTATAAAAGTTTCCAAAATCAAAAAAAAAGAATAAAAATAAAAATTAAAATTCTTTCTCCACAAAAAAAAAAGAAAACGAAACCAAACAAGTAAACACGTAAGCTATAATATTTAAAATGAGTTTAGAATAGTTGCCGCTCAAGGCATTCGATTCTATAAGGTCCGAAAGTTCTTTATTGCACTATAACGTATTAACAATAAATAGCTTAAATAAATCGTTTTCCAGTCTATGACTTGCATTTCCTATAAAATTGCCAATCAATTTTTTTCAATTCTTCTTCTTGCATTGGGTGTTTGAAAAAATGTTAATCATTTTTTCGCTGGAAAAAGGCATTTATGGAGAAAAATTGGTAGAACGTATATTTTCCATCATTTTCATCATGGCGATATCGTGACGAAAGAACTTATGTGAGTTTGATAGCGATCCACCCAGGTGTGATAGAACTTCCCTTTCAAGCTGCAACAGTGTAACCTGGACAACTCTTGAAACAAGTGGCCAACAATTGGCATTTCTAGGCAATTCGTGTCGCCACTTCTAAAACGTTGAACCTAAAACCGATAATTGGGATATGATGAAACAGCGTCATCTTAAGCCTCTGAACATATTTGGTCGACTTCGGCCGCCCTTTTTCTTCAAATCAAACAACAAAAGTAATGAATTAGGAAGAAGAATGATTAGCGTCGGCGTACGCTAAATAAATCAATAATATTAAATCTAAAACTGTTATCTTATGTAGAGGGAGGTCAAAACCATCGAATTCAACCGTTATGTACAATGGTATTTCCCATTTTTTTTATCATCTTTACCCGTAAAAGTCGCTGATCAAAATTTTTGCAAACACCTACTAGTGAATGTATTTTTCCAATCTGTACGCATCAAAGAACCGTTACAGGTTACGTAGAATGTAATTTTCCCCTCGGGTGAATATGCAATGTCACATAAGACGTGCATATGTAACTGGCGACGATAGGCCCAACCTTTACCTTCCAATTCTTCACAAATTGACTTAATTGATGATAAGTAGTAAAGATTCGCACCAAAGTGAATATAATTTTCTTGTTTATTTATTTATTTGTTTTTCTGTCACGTATTTCATTACTTCAGTTACTTCTGCTATTGTATGGATCAATCACTTTCTCTGCCCATCTTACAGATTGCATTAGACCGGACAAATGTATCATAGAGAATGTAACATAAAGAAAACGATTTTAACTGTGACGTAAAATATTTACATTTATCATCAGGGTGGATAGGAGAATGAACCGACTATTTGCCGTTCGTTCGTTAAACTTGCGATTACGGCTTAGAAACTTTATTACTTTATTGCTCTCATCAGGTTAAGCTCACACATCAAATGAATCGGTTACTCGGTTCGCCTACAAGTATACAAATAATTGCAATTTGTCTTTTGTTGTCGCAAAGAAGCGCGGACTACCAAGTCAGTGTTCGGAACATGTAATTATGATTTTATTAACTTTATGCAATCATCCAGCAAGCGTTGATAAATCATATCAAAATAGTGATTGAGATATAAGATAAATAACCAACACATCGGGCGCATGGATGTCCACTGAATCTTGAAATACAATTTCGCATTTAAGCCATAGATGTTTTCATTTCATGCCTTACAATAATTTCCTCCAAGTTGCTAACTCTTCAGAGCCAAAAAGTTTAGCATCCTGAACAAGGATACACATTAATCGTTATATTAAAAGCGGATCATTTGCGTCATTTGCTTTATCGGTAAATATCGGCATAAGCTTTTCACGATCCGGCATACACCTCCCAAAGTGTAGGACACCTTATCCCTCTCTCCACACTTCTTTCTCTCTAACCATCCTCGTGCTTATACACAAATAGAGAATAACGTCCGCTATCTGAAAGGACATTTAGTAGGTTGGTGCATAATTATTAGGCGTTCTTTGATGAAATTTATGAATGAAAACACCTTCTACTTTTAGGTTATAAAAATCCGTGTCGGTAATCGTTACATTATGCTGTACCACTTTGAGGAAGGATGAAAAGCACCGCAGCGACACCACCTTGAAAGATAATATACAAAGAGGTCGACCATCGGATTTCAATCGATCAGGCATTTTCGTCAGCCCTGGAAGGGGACGGGGGGAAAGCTGGACAACTCGAATGCTGGCCGACAACTTCAATATGGACCATTCAACCATCTTTCGTCGTCTCAAAACGCTTGCAAAGATATTGCAGTAGATAGTGACCACGACCCGGATTAATCGTTTAAAAATGTCATTGTTGCATTTTTGCATTTACTTTTTCATAACAAATAGTATTCAAAAAAGCCTTATACATGAACCTATTAAGAAATCAATCAATCGCCTTAAAACTAATCTCAATATTATCCAATCAACTATCTTCAAACACTTTTGGGAGATTGCCTTACTATTTCGCTTCTCATATATTTTCATATTCGATTATCATCTCGTCTATGTGCTTAGGTGCAATTTATCTAACCCACTACATTAAATACGATCGCTAGATTGCATATTTAGAAGAATGCTAAAGTGAGTAAAGTATAAAAAGTGATGCAAAAGGGTAAACAACGCAACGTATGATATTTTACGCAAACCGGTTCTGCGCTTAAATAAAATGACAAGTGCGTTAAATACTTATAAAACTGCCTTTCGTCGTCTCAAAACGCTTGCAAAGATATTGCAGTAGATAGTGACCACGACCCGGATTAATCGTTTAAAAATGTCATTGTTGCATTTTTGCATTTACTTTTTCATAACAAATAGTATTCAAAAAAGCCTTATACATGAACCTATTAAGAAATCAATCAATCGCCTTAAAACTAATCTCAATATTATCCAATCAACTATCTTCAAACACTTTTGGGAGATTGCCTTACTATTTCGCTTCTCATATATTTTCATATTCGATTATCATCTCGTCTATGTGCTTAGGTGCAATTTATCTAACCCACTACATTAAATACGATCGCTAGATTGCATATTTAGAAGAATGCTAAAGTGAGTAAAGTATAAAAAGTGATGCAAAAGGGTAAACAACGCAACGTATGATATTTTACGCAAACCGGTTCTGCGCTTAAATAAAATGACAAGTGCGTTAAATACTTATAAAACTGCATAAAAATATAAAATATCTTATGCTCTATACGCATATGTATATATATATAATTTGAACAAAACAATTGTGTCACATTTAATAGATATTTTTCTAAAGATTACAAATTGAAAAGTTGTTTCATAAAAAAAAAAAAAAAAAAAAATGAATGGATTCTCTTGGGCTGCCATAGTTTAAATGAGATTAAACGCTTAAAATCGTTGCACGGCCAGCGGCAAGTTTTAAGTCACATTCATAGATATTTCACCAAAACGAATGTAAATAATTTATTTAATTAATCTACGCTTAAGAGTTTAATTATAATATATGTTTTTGAAACAACAACCACAACAACAACAAAAAAAACAAAAATTGTTTTTTTTTTTTTATTATCTTAAATTTTTTATCACATTTTCTAAAATTCGTTTAATTAACTTAAACAATTGCAAAACCATATGGAATAACCTTAACGAGCATAAAAACTATACACACTATGCATAGTGTACGCATATGTATGCATATCTATGCAAATTTTCCCAAGCTTAACAGTGTACGAATAAAAAATGGAATTGTTATGCTAATCCTTCAAAATAAATTTTATTGCTGTCATGTCACTACATTTGTGTATATTTGTTAAACTTTTTTTTCTTTTCGCTCTACACATTACAGTTGTTAATCACATAAATATAAATATATGAATGAATGAATGAATGATCCATATGTGTGTAAAAGTTTATCTAAATGTGGTTGCATATCAAATGTTATACCATTTAATGCAATAATAAACAATTTGTTGTGTATGACAAGCTAACAAAATGATTAATGCTTCTGACCTGATTTCGAATGCGTACACACATTTATATACACACATATGTACATGGATATGTATATGCTTAAAAGCTTAATGATTTTCGGAGCGTGTACATGAGCGTGTCGTACCCTTCAAAATAGTTCAGTAGGTTAAACGGTTTCGAATGGGGTGGAAGGAGTGAGCAAGGGGGGACGCGAGAAAGTGTATTTAAATGATTTTCTTCAGAGAAGTTTTTTTTTTTTTTTCTAGGCATTTTAATAGGCATTTACATACACGCTCATACAGTTTTGCAGAGATTTTCAAAACTATATACGATAAGATATCATTGTTTTCGATTAATGTGAAATATTTCCATTCCCTTTAGCTAAAAATAGCACCCTATAAAAATTAATCATCTTGATATTAATACCAATTAAAAAGACAAAATAATAATAATAATAATAATAATAATTACAATAAACAAAAGCATTTTTAAATATTTCTCAGATTGAATTTTTTTTGATGCGAAAGTTTTGCGAAAATTTCGGGAAAATGCAAAAATTTGCAGAACGGAACTGACACAAAATAAGTTTAGCACTGGAAGAGCTACGTTAAATAGTCTTTAACATCTTCCGCTGTTACGGACACATTCAAGCACTTCCTGTATTACAATTTCCTATGACCTACGCAGTTGCTATTCCTTCACGTAATGCGATCTGCCCTTCAAAACTATTTAATATTTTACATAACAATTATGCGCAAACCGGATACCCTATAACATATATTTTTATATCCTTGGATAAAATAAACTAATTTTTCTATTTGCTTATCCATCTTTCATATGCTTTCGTATGATTACGATATTAAAGTTTGCTAAAGGTATGACTTTCGTTTGTTTCATCATTCTCTTCCCATTAAATAGCAACAAGTAAGAAAATTATATTCGGTTGCGACCGAATCTTTTACACCCGCCACCATTATCTAATTTTCTAGAATAATTTTGTGAAAATTTACATCGTCGTCGTCTATTGTAGTTTATGAGCAGCAAACAAAAGGCACGGAAGACAAAGGTGTTCGCAGTTTTGGTAGTACAGACGTGTAGACGTTGTAGGCGAGTTCTTTGACATCTTTTCGTCATATTCGAACTCTTTTGCAGATTTGTAAGCGATAGGAGAATGTCTAACACAGATACTGCATAGTTTGGTAGACGGACAGATGGACTGACGGACATGTGTAGATGGATTCCGAATTTGAAACTGTCCAACAATTTATATACTTTATCGAATTTTGAACGTTGCTTGTGTGCCTCATAAAGCCTTTGAAAAAATAATTGAATTTCAAACTTACTATAAAATGAAGTAGGCGTCGCCGATTTTCCCCTATCGCTGCCCATACGCTCAAATTAATCTGCTATAGTTTATGAGTAATAAACAAATAACCGATTTTTTATTCCTTTTGAAACCAAAGTAACACTATAAGCGTGTGCTTCGACTGATTTGGCCCATTTTCCATATCTGCCTGCGTGCAAGAAATTTCGACATTTCTGAAGCCGGTGGTTTAATTTTTACGGCCCGGAGAATGCCCAAAACAGACATTACACAAACGGACAGATTTATATCAATTCACAAATTCATGCTGATCAAGAATGTATATACTTTTTGGGTCTCTGAAGCCCCTCTCTAGACGTTGCAAACGTTTTGACAAAATGAATATATCCCTCATATTTCGTAGATGGGTATAGTAAATGAAATCATTCAATTTGCTTACCTGTACCCATGTACTTCAAAAAGATTTTGCTTTTTCTTGCCTTAAATTCTTTTTCATCTCTTCATCACTTGAATCCAAACTGTAGGTGAATTCGATCAAAATCCCAACTTTATATTTATTTATATGTACCGTTTCATTTTAAAGTAACACATTTTTGAATGTGACCGTCATCTTCGTCGTAATGGTCAATTTGAAACTATGAATGAGACTTAGCGTTAGTGGGCTGAGTCAGGTTGGTCAACACCAAACCAACCAAACCGACCATTATTATCAAAGATCATCAATAGTTTGGAATTTCGCGAAATGGTTTACAATTTGTCATTACCTTCGCTAAGGCGAATCTAGCTAGAGTGTCTCAGACTGTAACTCTGGTCATGCATATATACTTTATATGAGGTCTCTTGCATTTACTTTTGATTATTGCAAAAAGGGAAGACTTCTAAAAAAAAAACGAATCAAAGACGACAAGTATATAAATAAGCTTAAAAGCTCCCAACGGTCCTGTGGCGCAATGGATAACGCGTCTGACTACGGATCAGAAGATTCCAGGTTCGACTCCTGGCAGGATCGCTTGCTTGCGTGGCAAGTTGCCCATATTTTTTTTTAGCTGAGTGTCATCCTAAATAATAAATAAACATAAATTAATTTTAAGTAAGCGGCTTGCAGACACTCACAGACGAAGCAAATAAATTTAATTATGTAAACAAACACAATTCATTAGGTTCAGCACCTATTAGGGTAAGTATATGTGTTTGCAAACTTTTTCACATGTGGTGAATATGTAAAGAAGACAACGCATATGCGTAAATGATATTTAAAAAAAGAATTACACGCGAGAACAGTTGTTGTGTTTTTTCCCATTTCATTTTTGTTTTAACGTAATCAAATCTGATCAATATTTAAATGAAGAAATAAGGTAAAAGTATCCCATAATTTTAGTATTTTTTTTTATACCTTACACCATTTATGATACAGAATATATTAAGTTTATGAGGACATATGGAACACCCAGGAGAGATTAAGAGAGATCAATCTTTCATATAATAAGCCTGTTTGTCAATCCGTCCGTCTGATGTCTGCCCATATAAATTTGTGTTCAGCCTACAGGTCGCAATTTTTGATATATTTTGATGAAATTTGGTATACTAGCGTGTTTAAACTCAAGGACGAGTATTACTGAAAATGTTTTGGATCGGCCAAAATTTCGCCCATTTTCATTATACCTTCCACTACCTGTGATGCAGGGTATATTAAGGTATTGCTATTCTGTATAGTCTTGCCTGTGAGTCTGTGGGCCTAATGCCTCTCCACGTTAATTTGTGTTCAAGCTGTAGGTCGAAATTTCATGGTGATAACTGGCACATGGTAGTAAATTGACATAGAAATCAACCTTAGCTAATTTGAACCACATGGTTCTATGTCTTGAACACGACTGCGCAGATCTTATTTTTTAGACCCTAACATGCATAGGGATTATCATAAAAAGCAAACCCTTATATGGAGATAAACCCTAATTGCTTGTTTTCTATGACGGAAAATGAAGAATAATAAAGGTTTTTGGTCAGCAAATAGATTTCTTAAATATGGATCACGTCATGTGATATTTTGCGCATCCTGGGCATGCGGGCTTCATAGTATTACCAAACCGAGTGAATAATTGTATTAAGGTAGTCGTTGTAGTAGAGTATTTAACAGTTGGCATTGCCCAACTATAATGTTCTCAGTTGTTATTTTAGGGGAATGCGTACGAGTCCAAAATCAATGTGTTGCATACAATGAATTTGGGATTTTATTTAATTGAAAAAAATTAAAAAAAGTGAAGGGAATTTATAGTTTAAATATATGCGTGATTCGATTATCAACGTGAAGTTATTTCTATTCAACGTTGATACAACTGTCGTTAACATTTCACAGTCTTTTGATGTTATTAGCATTGTTAGTCCAGATGACCCGCGCTTAATATGGTTATAATTCGTACCGTCGTTATACGAAACTTTTCCATTTTTTAAATATAAACTAAAACATCACATAGAATATTATAATTTAAACTTGGATCTAATAGAAATCAAACAAATATGTTCCGTATTGTGTAGAAACCATGTTATAAGATATCGGGAAATAATTTGAATAAATAGAATGTGCAGCGTGTTGTATCGAAACCAAGTTTTAAGATATCAAATTTTTTTAATAAAAATTTTTGTTATGAAATTTCATCCCAAATGTACCGATAAACGCAAAAGTAAGTTCATAAAATTCATAAAAAAATCATAAAATTAATTTTCATTTTTTGCTCAAAGATGGCTGAAAGCCCTCTTATTAAAGATGAAATAAAAAAAAGGAAAAAAAGATATATTGAAATCGGGTTATACTATCCGCAAGTTTTGTACCCTGTTGTATCGAAATCGTGCTTTACAAGTCTAAGGTTAAGCGGGGAATTGTTAGAAATTCTCGTTGGCGAGTTTTAATTTTTGAATTTATAAACTCATCAAGCGAATGATAGGAAATTTCTATCGAATCTTAAAAAGAGTGGAACCAATCTAATCAAAAAATAATTACATTGATATTCGAATAGAAATCCCTATTAAATCTAAGAGTTTTTTCCTGTCTGATAGAAGTTAATGTGGCCAATAGATATACCTCCGCGCAAGGTATCATACTCATCTCTAGTGCACATACATTTACAATTTTTGAATGAACAATTGTATTAAGCCAACTAATGCAGGGTATCTGATGACCAAACTTACCCGACTATAATCTTTCTACATGTTTTCTTGTATTAACTTAATTGAAAATTCTGACGGATCGGTATCTTTTAAACCAGAAGAGAACTATTTTACCTATCATTCGTTTTGCAGTTGCATTCATCGTTGGACACATCGATCTATCGACTCATTCAGAAAACAGCAATTGAAGGTAAACATTTCAGAGATTAACTTCGTGATAAAAACTCTGAAGTTATGTTCGGATTAGACCACACTTTTAATACCGGTCATTAGCTAGTTTGATATAGCAAGAAATCTATTAACTTCACACTATTATTCAAAATGTTTGACATATAAGATATATATTTATATTCGACTGAGACCGAATCTCGCATACATACTCCCATTAGGATCTTTGGCTCCCTATGCTTTCATTTATTCTCATAAAAAAGTGAATGGAATAGAATTTAACTTTCTCCTTATATTTTATTAAAAGGTATCGTTAAGAAAAATTAATGTATCACGTCGTGACGTCCACTATAATTAATTTAGAATTAACACACTTACCTTTCCACATTCTACTCTCCAAGCTCTTTCATTTGATACCCATGTCGCCAGTATTATTAAGAGAACATTAATTCACAAGGTCGCGGTATGGACCACAATTAATTTAAAATTAACATATTTTTAGGCAGATAATATATCTTCATTTGACGAATGTACAAAATAATTTTAAACATTCTGTCTTGTTTACCTTATGATAAATAAGCAAAAAGCGACAAAAGAGTGAAAAATTTTTGTCGCGAGTAACTTTGCGTGGGCATGACCAATTTTATCCATTTTTGTCAAAAAACGGTGGAGTTTCTCGCAAAGTAAATGTGAAAAATTTTTAGCTTTCTATCATTTATAATTTGTCAGCAATGAGTAGGGAACCCACAAATTTCTGCTTGGAAAAACGGACTTGCGTTCAATTTACGCTTCGTCGCGGGCTTGTGCTGTAACCATTTTGGCCTATTTTCATTAGCAACCTGCATGCAAAAGCTTCCAATGTTTCAGGAGATTGCCAACGGAAAACATCACACAGACGGACAGACATGGCTTAATCAATTCAGATTTTCATGCTGATAACGAATATATCTGCTTTATAGGGTCGCTGAAGGTTTCTTTTGGTTGTTGCAAATTGTCCCACTCTTTAGTGTAATTGTTCACTACGCTTTGTAGGCGTACAATATTTGATAATTGTGTCCGAAGCTGCACGACGTGAGCAAACCTTTAACCTAAACGTATTAAGCGCAAATACCGAATGAATGCATGAATCGGTGGAAGACAAATAAAAAGTTCTGTCAGCTTTTCGCCCTTTCTCCCTTAGAATGAAGGAGATTTTACTGAAACCGTGAGTATCTTAATTTCTTGAACCATACCTAATATCTTCAATTTTTTTATGTTTCAATCTTTCTCATCAAACGGACGGACGTCTCTCATCATACGACATGTGGATAAGGACTTTTTTTCTGCTGGAATTGTGCTGGTACGCTGATAAAGAATGATGAGTCGCGACAGTGTGTCATGCGGCATGTCCACTTTCAGGACCGGAAAGAAAGTAGAACATTGAGAACTGCTGATGTGAACTAAATGAACCAAAAGGTCGGTGCGTAAGCACAACTTTTCTCTCTCTTTCAACTGAATAACTTTACAACTTTGTGGGCAAATAGTTTACAATAACTTCAGTAAAAGTAAAAGTTCTTACTTAAGGCAATTAACTCTGTATATTTCAAAAAAAATTCAAATTTGTATTTTTATTCAACTCGCTTTACTTGGCGATCTTGACGTGATTTTTATGTAAAATTTCATAGCGATTGATGAAACAATTCTAGAAAATCAAACATTAAATGAAAACCTCTTGACATGAATGTTTATAAAATAAGAAGCAAAGCTAAGCGATATAGATATAGTAAGCCTTTCCGGCGAACAACGTGGTTATGTTGTGTTATGTGCGATGATTAAAGTTAAAGCTGCTTGAATATCTCTTTCTGACTATCATCCAAACAACTAAAGCTCATTTGCTTGAGCTTTAAAAACGGCCGAACGAAATATACAAAATTAATTTTTTTGTTTGTTTTGTAAATTAATTGCAACGAATTTGGCAAGATTTTCAATTAAATTGAAATTAATATGCTTTCGAGAAAAAATAATAAAAAAATTAAAAAAAGATTAAAAGAAAGCGCGTAAGTATTTTACTTACGCCTGTGCGATGAGTAGGAAAGTCATTTGCTAGTAAAGAAAGAAAAAGATAATAACCAAGAAATAACCAACAAATTCTCAAAGAGTACCTCAATAAAATTGAAGAACATGTGCGTATTTGTGCTTTTCTGCATATGAATACATTAGCATTTCATTAAGCGAATGCGGGGTGAATACACATTAAAAGCTGAAAGGCGAAGCCAATAATGCCAGTACGATATACAAAAACGCGACCAATATATAATGAAAATAACTGAAAATGTATGACAAGAATTTGTAAGCTTTACCTAAAAGCTTACAAACGAGAATAAAGAATAGCAACAATTAGCAAATATAATAACAAACAGTTATACGAACGTATAAGAATTTATTGTATACTCCACTCCTATCGCACTGGCAAACATATATATATATATGTATATATATATATATATATTTATATGTATTTACATGTGCAAGTGAATAACGTGAAAAATAAAAGCAGAAAAAGTTTAATACATACGGATTACATAGATTAGTCATAACGTATGTGTATGTGTGTTCGCTATGAAAGAGCTTTTTTCTTGATTGTAATAATAATAAAAGCAATCCATCCATTGATGTATTTTGTTCGTATAAGAGCTTGTGCTTGGTTTTTGCTTTGCATGTAAGTAGTGTGCTTGTATGCGTTGTATATGTTCAGAATTTTTTTTTTTTTTTTTTGCTCATCTTTGTGTTTTGGTAGTTTTTAAATACGATTACGCCGGTGAAGATGGCTGCTCCGGCCTTAGTTGGCTGTGAACTATTTAAATAGATGGATATGTGAATTTCATTTCAAACAACAAGCAAATATAAATTTTTATAATTGAAAAAGAGGGGCAATTATTTTTGTTTTAAAAAAAAGTTAAGAATACTTTTACAAACAAATTTTATTAGAAAAAAAAAAAACAAAAAAAATAAATAAATAAATCAGAAATAAATAAAACTCGTGCTAATCATAAAAAAATAAAAAAACAACGAGACATTCTTGATGGTGTGATTTTAAAATGAAAATTATGTTTCTGTCGCGGCCTCGTGTCAGTGTGTATGTGAAGCTTTCTTTTAAGGCAGATTATGAGATCAACAATTAACCGCACAGTCAACCCTAATAGTATTTAGCACAAGTTATTTATTTTTTTTATTTTAATTCATTTCATTTTTATTAATTTTCTTACATCAGTTAATCAGTTTGCAAATAAAACAGCGAAATATAGGTAAAAAAATATAAATTCAAGTTCGGTTTTAACTGAAATATTTATTTGCATAAAACATAGAGAGCTTTTAAAAGCTTTTCAAATATCTTTTAAAAATATGTAATTCGTTAGTCGGGCCATGCGGACATGAAAATGAAATTAAATTTCCGAAAAACAAATTAAATCATTAATCTAGCACATGGTTTACGCGTTCGCTTTCCTCCTCTTACTAATTGAGAAGCGTTTGCCGTTTAGTGTAAGTGCCTTTAATTTTTTCCCTTTTTTTAATAAACTGCTTGTAGCCGGCATTTTGTCAACAACCATATATATATATATATATATATATATATATATATATATATATATATATATGTTATATATATAAAGTCCTCATAGTTTATTAGATTCGTGTGTTTGTGCCGCGATGCAGACAGAGAAAATTAAGCAAGGAAAGCATAAAACGCAAAAAAAAAAACCAAAAGAAAATCACGCGTGTCGCGTCATTTCCTTCTTTTCTTCTTTACTTATTTACATTTCCTTTGTGCTGTTGAAGCGAAAACGAATAAAAATTGCATTCGTTTGTCATTTTATACAAAAATGACCCTTTAAGCACAAAGCTTTTTCTTTCTTTGCTTTTTCTTTTTCTTTTCATTCTTATGACATGAGAGCATGAGCGCTTTTGTGCTTGTGCTTGTGCTTGTGCATGCATA
Source organism: Glossina morsitans morsitans (assembly GCA_001077435.1). Lineage (NCBI taxonomy): Eukaryota > Metazoa > Arthropoda > Insecta > Diptera > Glossinidae > Glossina > Glossina morsitans. Next base: position 66,974 of record CCAG010014911.1, read on the forward strand.
CTTTTGTTATTTACTTACACAGCTTACATCTCAGCTTCTTGCAGCAACAAAGGCGGCATTCAAGCACATTGTCGTTTTCGTTGTTTTTTCTTTTTTCTTCATATTATTCTTATTATTACTCTTTTTATTATTATGACTATTATTATTATTATTATTATTATTATTATTATTATATGTATACATATACACAACTTCTCTTTAATGCATTCTTGCATGTTTACAAGAGAATATATATATATATATATATATATATATATATATATATGTATATATATCTATATAACTTTACATAGGTTCTTGCATTCTTCCTGTATTCGTTCACACAACCTCAACATAATACCAAGTATTCCTGATTCTAGACACTAACTAACAATAGCAGGCAAACTACAGCAAGGAATATAAATAATAAATAATGTAAACACCCGGCGAGCAAATAACAAATTCGACATAAAAGAATTAACTAAATTTAGCCCGAACCGTGAAACCTTCTAAATTATATTTTTTGTGGAAAAATAAAAAAAACCTCTTATTTTATTCGAAAACTCGGACATTTCTAAGCTCGAGTCGCTCTTCATCAGTACGCGTACAAATCTGCATAAATTTGAAATGTTGATAATAGAGAGAAGTTTGCGTAATTAATTTATGTAAACAATCGAACCGATTTAATTAAAAAAAAAAAAAGAAAAAAAATTATTTATTGGAATCGAAGATCCTCTTGAATTTTCTCACTTTTCTCTATTAGATTATATCAAAAAAAAAAAATGAGCCAAGATACTCTACATCTATGTATGCATAACTGGGTATAATAATAGACTGATAATTAAAAACGAGCCTTTCTCAACCTTCGTAGCTCGTTTCCATTTTAGCCAGCATAAGTGCGACATCACATTTCGTGAATCAATCTTGCTACGATCTATATCAGCCAATCATCAGATTCCCTCGAATTATATTAACTGCGCTTGTAGCTGCTCTTGTTGTCGTTTGCATAAACTTGATGGCAATATTTCAATCAAGGGCGCCACATTCCTTGCATTTCACTTTTTGTAAATTAAAAATGAATAAATATATAAATAAAATGATCACGTGTGGGTGGGGAGCGCGCTTGACGGAAACGATTAAGAAAGAAAATTCATTGAAGAAATTTTAATCTCAATACTGAGCAGACGACTGTACCGAGATATAAACGGAAGCTTTCTTGCCAAATATATTGTATTTTTAGTTATAAATTTACGCATAGTAGAGTGAAGTGATGTAAATTCTACGAAAAATAGAAATTAGTACCATCCAAAAAACGATTCGCCCGAATTGGTGAACAAAGTTGAATGAATATTTGCGGGATGTTGTTATTTATGTTGATTCGATCTAAAGCTTCCTGTTTTTCTCTAATCACAGAAACATTTTTGAAATGCATCCAAGACGCCTTAAGATATATTTGCTTGATCAAGCTGTCATGTGTATGTCTTCCGTCTATTCAACTACCTTTTATGACCTCAGAGTAGACTGTAAATGTTTTTCATTTTCATTGCTCGCTATATTAAGCGCGATAATTAGACTGCAATCAACGAAAATCTGCATAATACGAGTACAGAGAACGGATTTAATCCCAAAATGAAGCGATCGATTACCTGACTATCCTGGCATTGTAATGATGTCTGTAGAATTTCGTTTGTATGTCTTAAGTGACAATTATTAAGTTGAAAAAAATTTTCCGTATACAGTCAGAGTCAGGAATGCATTTTACGTGTAATAGGTTCGCAATTCATTTATTATTGTACGACACACTACGCAAAGTAGCGACGAGTTTACTTTCAAATAAAATCCAATGAAAAATGATTGGTTTCTATTGCTTGTTTTTTTTTCATTATCCTTACAACGAAATCATCGAGGATTGTTGCGAGCGAATTATGAACGCAACACTTCGTATAAGTTCACGGCTCCAGTCGAGTCAACAAGTAACGTATAACGAACACTAGGGTATATACATGGTTGTTTTGCAAGCGCTAATCGCTGCTATACGCAGCTGCTCGTTGGGCGAAATCATCAAGCTCTCTCGCGTGTGTAGTTTGTTTTTTTTTTGCTTTCACCGAAAAGAGCTTTTTATTCGTGCTCATTACATCTTTACAGCATTCAATGACTCTCGAAACACCATTTAAGTATAAAATATGCCTCGCATTCATACAAATCTGTTAGCTCTCCGTGTTGGTGACAACAGAATTCAGTGCAAGTGTGTGTGTGTGTGTGTGTGTATGTATGTGCGTGTGTGTGTTAGAGCATAAAGTATATAATATTATTGTGTCTTTTGTTCAAAGTCAAAGGTTGTTGAACTTTTGGGGCAGAACTTTAAATGCTTCATTCAAACTGCAATAAAAACAAACAAAACATAATTTTCAATGCCATGGGGAGACTTATACGTTACTCGTCATCATATGTGCATGCAGATAATGCGTTGTGTGCAGGTAGCTAATTTTTTCTTTCTTTCCGCCAGTCTGTTTATCTGTACGTCCGTCTGCCTGTTCACTGAAAGTGCTCATATATGTATATATATATATATTTGCTTGTTCCATACACCCATGCGCTATGATATCAAAGGCAGAGTAAACATAAATAAGTATTTGTTCTTCTCTTTATTCTTATTGTTGTTTTTATAGTTCTTAATAATGCACACATTTTTAATTTCGCATTCTCCTCTAATCGCAATACAACATTGTCTACGAATATTGAAATAAGAAGCAACGCTTGTTTTACGGAATTATTTATAGATTCATATTTCATGATTTAGATTTCAATTTCTACGATCATATTGAAAATTTAAATTGGAAATGCGGCGATAATACGTTAGCAGAAGAATTCAAATTACCGTGAAAGCGATCATTTGATCGACTTTACAAGTAAAAACTACTTAGGAGACAAACTGATAAAATCTTTGGCTCCACTAAATGCACTAACTTGCTATAGATATAATTGAAGAAGCCCGATGGTGGAAGCTTTAGCTACCACCTTCAAGGTTGAGGAATCGCAAAGAAAATGTTCGATTACTATTGTTACTCCATTTTGTAAATTTTTTCCTTCTTCTTCAACGCTTTCAATGCGATGAGTGAATAAATAAATAAATAATAATAATTAAGTTTTATACTTCGATAATGTTTATTTTTGCATTGCAATGCAACGGACATGCCTTCAACATATAAATCCCGCAAAATTGAAATTTAATTTCATTCAAATAATATGCGCTTCATTCCAGCTTGCTCCTACTGAAATAGGAAGCTATTCACAGCTTCCCCCAAGCAAGAAGAACAAATCAGTTAATAAACAAGCTTTCCAAGACGTTATCAATAGATCAATAGGTGAAGTTATTATTGAGAAAAAAGAAAAAAATCGTTTTTCGATAACCTTGAACTCTGTCTGATAGTAATTTTATATCTGCCCAACAAAAATTCAGCCAACGTTATGCCTGAGCCCTGTTATCGAAGTCATTGCCACCATGCTCTTCATGTAATCAATTAAAGAGCAGATTTCCAAACGTCAGATTTTCTTTAATTGTCGCCTTAGAGGTGGTGTCGATCATTCGATTCATGTCGATTCTTAGAACTAACTCAAAGACAATCAAGAAGAGAAAAAAGTTTTTAAGAATTGAGGACTAAAAAAGCTGGGCACAGCTAACTCAATATCGCGTGTTTCGAATCATCTCACAATTATAACGAATCTGATATATTCTCCATAGCTAGCCAGTCGTATTCGCTTTAAAGTGAATATTGAATACCCAACAATTCGGTTATAGTGAATGTGCGGTAAATATTTGACCGACCGCAGAAATTTGACGAAAACATTGGAAATACCTACTGACAGCTTGACGTTGAACCCGAGCGAAATTGGTCAAATAAGATAAGATGTCAATACAAGACAGACAAAGTAAGATCACCTCTTTCTACCGCGTTGCAAAAATTGCAAAACTTTCCGGGTACATATATATATTTTATGGATTTTCCTACAATATATGTACAAAGATAGAAAAAATTGCTCACACCCACCCAATCCTATATAGTATCCAAATCCATTTTTCGTTTTTTATTTTTTGCTTTTATACTGTACACCACTTGTAGTGAAGAAGGAGTTGAGATAGACCCACCTTTCGTTTAGAATCGCTTACTGACTGGAACCAATCAAAAAATTTGAAAAAGTCTTTCTGTCTAGAGCGAGCATGATTTGTTCAAAGACGCCACACCTAGCCAACCTTCAGCTTCGACCGACAGAAGTCAACGATTTGGTGTTCAAAACAAGTATTCATTGGGAGTGAAAAAATCTCTTGTTCACGTTCCGCAAATAGACGTGCATCGATTATGACTCTTCTCACACTGTAGCGGTTCTTCGAGATCTTTTTACTATACGCCTGATTTGGACGTCTGGCTATTCGCAAAACTTTTAAAACCCATAACTCGATTGAGGAGACAAAAATCCGCCTACAAACAATTCGCGGTAACAGTCAGTGCTGTAATTTAGCTGCGATTCACTTGACATAAGTCGACCTCAGCCAGCTCAGCACTACCAAAAATCGGTTTTTAAAGTCGTGATGCGGTGAAAAAAAAAGTTTCGATCAGCATACAATTTTGATAAAGGTTTATAACAATAAGTTTCCAACATGGGTGACAACATTGTTCTTCTTTGTCATTATCTTTTTTTTTCTTTTTTGCTCTTATAGTCAGGTATATATATATATATATATGATTACATTTATATAAAGATCTTGATATCAATTTTTGATTCAAATTACTTAAAAGCTTTCAAAAAAAAAAAAAAAAAAAA
>CCAG010014915.1:0-11791 GCA_001077435.1 Glossina morsitans morsitans
CTCTTTTCATAACCTGGGCTTTTTCATCTTGTTATCAGTTATCGGACAGTGGATAATCATTATTCAGACAAAGCATAAGACTTATCCTTCAGTCCATACAAGACCAATGTCATTTCAAAGTTTGTTCTTGTTCTTAACACTGTTTGAAAAAATTTTTCACTCGTACTTCAGAGTTAACCACGTAAGGTTAGAAAGTTAATATTGTTTTGCTCCCTCCCCCTTTCCTCTAATGAAGAGAAAAATATAAACTCTTGCGTGTTGGCTAATTTTTTGAACTTTGACAATTTTCGTTCCGTTCTGAATAGGTAAACTTTCTATCCACTTATTCGTCTGCTTGTTTTATAATTTCCATACAAACACAGCAATTTTTCTGTTTATTGTTATTGTTAGTGCTGTTCAGTGTTTTTTTTTTTTTTTCTTTTTCCAATACTCTTATTCGCTCCACTAGGCTTATTGTACGTGCTTACATTATTAACTTAATGCTAGAGTGTCTATACAAATCTCTCTACAAATCTATCGACATACGCATACATGTATAGTACGTGCCTTCGTACAGCGTATTCACATGTAAAGCTGTATGAATTTGTATAAACAATACATGACCAAATTGAGGGTATTGATCGATACGTACACTTACACATATACATGAACACATACGCAGATATTATAAACATGTGGCCTATTGTGCATTTGCTCAATGTTCAGCTTGTTGGTCCCATAAGAACCGAATTAAATTTTGTCGCGACAATCCAACATTCAGAATACATAATCAATTGTTTACCGCTACTATGGTACTATAGTGTCAAACAGATAACACAAAAATACATACCATGTTGCCAATGTGTGCATATGTTTATGCGCTTACATGTATTCGTATGTTTCCTTTTTTTTTTCTGATTTTTGTGCACCATAGTATGAATTATTTTGAAATATTGTAGAACTTTTGCATACGATACTAAATCGCTTATATTATATATACATACACGTGCATGTATCGTAGCCTAAAAATACATTTGTAACGTTCAGCAAGAATCATTTTACATACTTGCAAATATTTTATATGAAATTGATGGGTTTGGTAAGTTTTAATAATTTCGAGTAGATGGACGTATGTATGTGTGAATATTTGCATAGTTATGCACATTTACATACCTGTCTCCCTGTTTGCCTGTTTTTACATTTCACTGTATTTATAGTTAAATTACAAACGAGTATACGAATTATTTACGTTCAAATGGCTAAATAAACTGACAGTAGACAAAAAGAGGGCGGATTTTATTACAATATCCATAAATAGAACAATGTACCGATAAACACGGATATGTTATTAGTAATATGAATGTGTGTGCATCTATCTGTAGATATATGTTCGTTTATAAATTGCAATATTCATTGGTAATGGCAGTGACGTAAGAACATGTTTCGAATTTTTAATTGATTAAAGCCATGTTTTACTGTTTTTCGTTATAAATTTTTACGACAATCAAATTGCAAATTGTTTTATGCCGTTGTCATTTTTCTGGGTTGCTATTCTTGTTTGCATGTACGATGCCTGTTACACTTAATTGCATGGAGAGTTTTCCATGTATAATGTCATTGCTACTCCGAAGATATTTCAAAAACAAAAAAAAAAAACCTTTTTGTTGCTTTTTTCTTCTTTCTCGGCATAAGACGGTCATTCCTACGATGCTGGAGGGACGTAAGCTTAAGGGACAGGCATACCCCCTCTATATTTTTCAGATAATCAATTGTTTTACTAACATAGAAAGTCGACGATGATATGAAACGATGATAGCGAGAGTGTGAGTGTATCATCATAAAATGTGATAATCCAAATATAGTTATAGCGCGTTTTTCTCGAAACACGATCTTTGAAAACGGCGCATATGACTTAAAAAACTTTTTTTTCATTCACAATTCATTCGTATTTTTGTAAGAATATCGTTAAAACACCGCTCTAAGCACATGTAAGGAGTCTTTGATAACTTAAGTTAAGCATTATTTGAAAATAAAACTTATTCATTCAAACGACACGAAAACCGATATTTTTGTAATTCCTTACGTACATCTATAGTTACAGACATAGAGATTAAGTGATTTTTTTTTTTTTTTTTTTTTTTTGTATACAAATTTTCGTCAGTTTCATTGCGTGTATCGCGGGAATGGCAGCCTATGCTGCTATTTCTTAATATTTCTCTTTCTTTTCATACTTAAGTATATGTTTAATAATTCCCTCGACTATTTTTTCTTCTGTGTTTCTTCCACTTACTTCCACCTTTGGAGTGACGTATCCCTTTAAAGGCAGTGTGAAATTCTTCTTAGGATTTAAGAAGAGAAGCTTCCAAATTTTCGAGTATTTTTAATGATTTTTCCTGAGCAGATGTGGAGGATATCAAAATCGATTTTAGCTTTTGGAAATTGTTTAGCAAAATTGAAAGTTTAGTAAAAAAAATGTACGCCATATTTTACTGAAACGGTTCGCGGTCGGTTACTTACACTCCTTTTCTACCTTCCTGTTAGCATAAAAATTCTTTTTTTTTTTGGAAACGAAACGGAACGAACCTGCCAATAGATCACACCAGAATGGAGCGGTAATCAGAAAACGCCATTTCTGGTTAATACATTGAGTGCGTTGACACATTTTCCACTTGGTATTAATGAATCCTTTAAAAAGCTTCACAGCACGATCTCGAAAGTTGTTGCGATATTGAATGACACAACTTCGTAATGCACGAATTCCCTAACGTTTTTTTTTTGAATTTAAATAACTTCCATTTTTTACATTTTTTATCACCTGAATGTTTTCATCCGTGAGAGATAGCAAATATTTTAATTAGAGCTCCCTAACGTTTCTCTTGCTACGTTTTAACTACCTTCTGCAAGTCGTTGGCTGCTCAATTATCAATGATTTTGTACGTCATTCTTGCTTTCGGTCTGACGTTTGACCTCAATTTGAAAACCTTTTCAAGATAATCACAAATTTTTCGTTTCCAAACAAATCTCAAGTTATACCAAAAGCAATCATTTTGATCCACTTCTTTGTGAAATTAGCACAGTCGCGGACATGGAAATAGAGAGCAGCAATTCGGCACAAACATCCGTTAATCGATTAAAAGTATGAAGTTAAAAACGGACATCATCTGTCTATATGCACGCCCACAATATAGAAAGGACTGAAACAACTGTGAAAAAACGACGACAGTTTTACTACTATCCAAATATTTTTTACAAACACTTGCATATTCCTTCCAAAAATGAGTAGGAACGGTTTGCCAATATTGCCACAATTAGATTATTAAATCTTAATTTACATTTATTTTTAATTGACTGTAGGACATGCTAGTTTATCTAAACATTATTTTCTCGGCTTTTGAAGCCTACTAATGGCAAAAAAGAATTTCTTGTCATCTTTACTTTCTGGTAATGGATATAACAACTGTCAGTCAAACGTACATTTTCTTGCCTGTCACACAACCAAATATTTGCAGATTATGCAGTTAAAACGTATTAAATCACAATGAAAGAAAAAAAAAAGATTGTGAACAACAAACGCCTCATGAGTGCCGCTAATGACAATCAAATGGATTTTAACTTATTGTTGCTTTCATTTTGCTTTCGTGGTAAGGAAAAGGTTTATCTAAACCAAAACACAAAAGAATAAAATTTTCAACATCCTCGGTGTCAAATAGAAATCTACAACACGAAGAATATGTACGTAGTACGTGATCTAGAAGACTTTTACTCAACTAAAACGTAAACTAAACTAAATTGTCTGTCTGTCTTTTTGACTGTCAGTATGTCAGTCAAATATTTTTTAACTTTGCTATTATTTCGCTTTACATACAAATACATACCTGGCCGTACATATATATATACATATATATATATATATATATATATATATGCATGTCGGTGAATATAACATTTCCTGAGGAATACAAAAATTTTCTTCAAAATTGCACACATTCAGAATTTTGAAACATTTGTGAAAAAGTCTTTTCGTTCACTTACTATTCTATATAACACCATTTATACCGAAGTAGTTGCCATTTCCGTTTTCGCCGCGCGTCTGTGCATGCGTGCGCTACATATGTATATAATGTATATATATATACATGTGTGTGTGTGTGTGTGTGTGTCTGCATGTGTATAGGATTTATTCATTTTCTTCAACTTCCTTTCAAAATCGTTGAATGTTTAGAAAGGAAATAATTCCAGTAACGGTATGTGTACGCGTGTATTTTGCTGTTGCCTATTTTATATGCAACACTTTGAGACAACAAGATGACGTGACAGTTTTGTTTCCCTGTGATGCCTGATGTATGCGATGACATGACACTACGTGACGTAATGTGCTACGTTTTATATAATTCAAAGAATTTTCTCACTCTCGCCTCTTTTTCAGCTCGGCTTCAATCTAAACACATGTAAAACCAAAATATTTAGGTTCGTATTCATCACCCAAAATTTGTTTGCGGTTGCGTATGTGTCTGTGCGTATGTCTTAACAAATCACAATAATATACATATCTTTGTACATACTGCATGTGTATCTTTATATATTTCGTTATGTGAAGATTCTTTAATCTATTGTATGTGTGCGTGATACGGAAATAATATACGCAGCGTTATTGTGTTATCCTAACTTTATGGTTTCGATTAAACCATGAAACTTTTGGAGCTTAGTAGAAGATTTTTTAATAATATGCCAAGCCATCGATTGAAATCGAATTGATAATAAAAAAGGAAGCAAAAAAATACAGGCCATTTATTATATGCTACTCTAGAAGCCTTAATTAGTGAGACAGAAGTTACAGGTGAACCTATCTTCGCACGGTAGATATGAACCGCCGAAAGAAACGCCACAAAAAAAAAATATTCATAAATCTCATATATTCACTATAACAAATAATTTTTTACACCGTTTTAAAGAATTTATGCGATTGAGGAGGACGAAAATCGCTTGGAAAATATATCGAACCAAAACAATTTTCGATTCCTCGTTTTCACCGTGAAGACGTTCTCAATATATATATACCGCATGTGATTGAGTCGACCCGCATCGTGATGTATGCAGATGATGTAAAAGTGATCCCTCGCCCTTCAATTGTGGACATTTACCTATGGCTACAGGGTCCTCAATCAATTTGTTAACAATAAATTTAAATGAAGGCAAATAAACTATTAGTCTCAACAAGGAGGTTACTCACTAGAGGATACTTCATCGAGTCACATAAACTGCAGAATGTAGTGAAGTTATTCTATCTTGAAATACTATTCGACAACAAGCTTCAGTTTAATTTACGGATTAAACACTCCATAAATAAAACTTGACTTCATAAAACGCAGATCGAAATAATTTCAGGACCTATACTACGTAAAAAGAATTTATATATCGTTGCTTGAACATGCGTCCGTAGAGAGAAACAATTTTTGCCTTTAGCGCTAAGGGATTTGCCATGGGAATGTCGACTTTTGTAACCAGAATGTGAGAACATGCTATTGCTGTTTACTTTACCCTCGCTTAAGAAACGTAGGTTCATTTTAGGCATCACCTTTTTAGTGAAGCTGATAAATAGTGCTACAAATTCACAAGCCTTGTTAAATGAAACAAAGTTGAGTATTTCTATCCATCCATCTCAAAATTTTCTGTTCATAAATCTTAATCAATGTAGATCAAACTATGGATTGCTTAAACTATTTTGTGTTGTATGTAAAAGTTTAGAATCTTATCTCCGTAGGGGATTTAATACAAATCATAGAAGAAGACTGTATACTATTCGCGCACAGTCGATGTCATGTCTTAGCCACGCAGGAAATAAGTCATGTTTAAGTTCTGAATCAAGAATTACCAGACTTTTTCTGGCTTGCATCCTCTCAGTGTTCATTTCCATTCTAATGCTTATAATCCTTAAGTTTCTGTCTTCTACGCCAACGTTTAGTTTGATTTTACTTCTGTCATCTTGAATATGTAATTTTCTCTCATACTAATCAATTTAATATAGATCGTAATTAGATAGCCTTCTACGTATGTAACCTTAAGTAATAGTATAACCCTATTATTGTAGTTACATGTCTAATTTAGCCGAAATTTCAAAATTCTACAGAGCTTTAATAGTTTAGTGCCTTCAGCCTTACTTGTGGGCATCCCCAGACATTCAACTAGAATTAGAATAGATAAGTCCGCATTGCCCGCTTATTGTAATAATATATTCAAGTATCAAAGGATATATAAGTCCCGATGTTCTCCGATGCTAGGTGTTCATGTAAAGTAAAAAGCTGCACAGATTTCAACAACTTTATACGCGACATTTTTCCACATTCCTTGTAATAGATCCTTCCTAAAGGCAAGAAATTTTGTGCTGGCGAAAGTTCACGAAAGCCAATGGAAATCGAGTTATAACGTCATAAGTGAAAGCATGTTTGTTGTACGCGTACATTTTTAAAGATACTTTAACGTGATATTCAAGCTCTTATAGAAATCGTGCAAAAGAAAGTGCATAATGTAACCAAACGTGATTTTCTTCAATATCAAATGGCCTATTGAGTATGAGTAGTTGTTGAATATATTAAAATGGTTATATTAAAGTGAGTAACATTTTTTAGCAAAAACAGAATGCTCCTCGAAAGAGAAGAAAGAAGGGACTCATTGCCTGTCGCATAAAAGAAAACGTCAACAGCGTTTTTTCATACCTCACTTTACCCTCTCAATCTCGTGAAAAAGGGAGTATGATTTTTGAAACAAAGTCTCAAAAAGAGGTGCACAAAGTTTGATCAGCCTACTTAAGCAGGTATATATATATAGATGTCAAGGGAAATTTTCCTACCATAAAATCGTAGCGAGAATTTTTCTTCATCTTAAGATTTTGAATAATTCATTTTATACTCTTTGCAAACAAAACTTTTTGTACAAAGGAACAAAGTTATAAAAAGTTTCTTAACAGGTCAATGCAATGAAAAAGCTGACAGATTTTAACTATTTTCGCTATTACGTAATGAAAAATTCAAAAAAAGAAAAAAATTTTATGGCTTTTGGTACTGTTTACATACATATGTGACCCAATTTTCTCTAAGATTGCATTCTATCCAAACTAAAATACCCAGATATATGTACATGTAAAAATATACATACATATATATATATAACATATATATATATAACATATATATACATAACATATATACAAATATAAACATATATACATAAATATATACATATATATATATATGAAAATATTTGTATGCGAAGATATGCATATGAAGGCAACTGTACTTATATATGCTATTTAGGCACATATGTGCGCACATACAGAATTTTTTTTGCTTTCTTTAATAATTCCATTTGTTTGAAATTTTCGTACTTCATACTGCTTATAAATACATTCTTTTCTTTTTTGCCCTTTTTTGGCAGTTTTTACTATAGTTCAAGGTTGCTGGTTTAAGAGAAAGCAACGGTCCTTTCGCATTACATACAATTCATGATGAATTTTTAAGAAAGACGATATTTCTTACTTTTCATGGAATATTTTATTATCAAAGTTGGAAAATAAGAGAAATATTTTTCTTTTTTTAATAAATATTTAAAAAAGTTTGTTACAGTCACAGGCAGTCATGTTATAAACGTTCAGTTTTATCATTAATAAGAAATGAACATCCAAGTTGAATAATTTGACTATAAATATGTAATGGTAGATATGCTTCCGTGGCCACGGAAATCAACTGAGACTATTACGACATTTGCTTGTAAACAATAAAAAAAAAAAATGTATACACAATGACAATAGTAATAATAACACACTTTGACGTATATACGCTGTGACATAATTGGTAAAAATGTCGATGCGCTTAAAGCAAATAACATTGGAATAATGGAAGAAAACGCCGATTGCAGGAGGATATGTAATGAATACATTGAAAAGTATTACATTCGATTGCTATATTAAATGCATTTTTCGTGCAAATTGTTCAGTGCTCACAAGAGTGAATGCCACTGAAAATTTCGATGGAAAAATTCAAATTATCGTCATTGCAAACGGCAAATATATATATTTACATAAACAATAAGAGAAAAACTTATAGTTTTCAATACAGCCGGCAGATATCCTACACCACTGCAACTTGTATAGTCCCACATCTACTTTTCTTGGAAATTGCCCGTGGCTTCTATACGAAGGCATACTTTTTATAGAAGTTCTTGCGTGGGATGGGGTTTAAGATGAATCTACTTCTATTTCGGATCAGTTTCTACCGCGAAATATGAAAGCTTAGAATGCTTAGAAAGCTTAGACTTAATTTTCAATAGGAACCGTCATATGGGAGACACCAACTATTACGCGGAAATTTTTGTGAACAAATTCAAATATTGCAAATTTTTTCGTGTAACAAATTTTTCAAAAGGAAGCTCCACATGGACAGTGGTCGTAAAGTGCTCCTATCCAAAATATTTTCAATAGGACACGCCCGTGAACCGAAACAAGTGAGTATATCAACTTTGATCACAATCTTTGAAAACGTCTACCATGTGGATTGAACAGAAAAATATATGGACGACACTGGACATAAGCGAACGGTTAAGCAGGTAGCTTGATATTGATTCACAAAATTTTTCAAAGTCGATTGATATACTAAAAGGTGTCCTAAGTCCTTCTAGACGCTATACAAAGAGTGTGAAGGCGAATTCGGTTTAACTAGCCAAGATACCTACTAATTACCTTAACCGAAACCTGAGCTCTGTTAGTGTCTTTACAGAGCTCTGTTAGTGTCTTTACAGAGCTCTGTTAAGGCAGGTGGAAGGCGTCTTTGCTATTTAAACTCAAATTTATCTTCAAACACGTTGCTACATAAATCCCTCCAAACTTAATATATCCCTCATCGCTAGTACTACAACATATGATAAGAAACGCTTTGTCAACACTAGCTAATAATATAAAGGTGCTGTACAAGAACAGTAACTTTATTTCACATTTTTTGACATTTCACGCTAAATGAAGAGAACTAATTTCACTTATTTACCTTGCACATGTAATCAATAGTGATGGAAGCAGGAATTCAAAAACTAAGCAACGCTACTCATTTTTCAAAATTGTTGGATATGAATTGTAACTAACATATCTTGAATGCAAAATCTCTTTTCGCTTTATTCCAAAGAAAAACAATTACATCGACAGACGACTTACCTGCGAACACTCTTGCAGTTTTCATAAATTGTTCATTGGGATATTTTTGTTTTAATTTCTTAAGGTTTTGTATTCATTCAAAAAGAACTCTAGTATACTTTTCGGATGACAAATGAATTTATTTTAGTGAAGCATGCACTTTATTTAACTTATTTCTTTAGGCCTTCATCTCCATAACAGACACCGCAATAAGATCAAAAAACAACAACAACAAGGAATAGTTACATTATAAGTCTAAGGCAACAACAAGTTTTTCTCAAGAGCAGTCGGTCATTCATTTGAAATGCATTTAAAAGCACTTGAAGTTATTAGCAAAACCACCACTCAAGCACAATCAAGGACACAAAGTAATGATAGCAAGAATTGAAAAAAAAAAAGAGAAAAAGGAAATGAATGAAAAATTTTTTTATACCACAGGCCTACTACACTTCATTTAATCAATGTCTACGTTGGGGTGAAACAAAATGCATAATAACGTAAGTAACTCTGGAAAGGAGAATATCAAGCATCACTGCTCGGTATAAGTTAAGTGCTCAAATCGAAACTCTATGAAAAGTTAAGCCAAGTAAGATAAATCAAGAGTTTAACCAACAGTGTAACAAATAGCTTAAATGAATTAGAAAGAGATAGATTTACAAACAACTTAGGGACCGTAAGCAGTTACAAAAAGAAAATAAAGGATAAAAAAAAAGTATCTTAGGTTTTTTTCTTCGCTTTTCTTTTTTGTTCATGAAAGGAGACTTCAGTTTATATTGTAGTTTTTATTTTTTTCTCAACTTAATAATAAAATTTTTTAAAAAAAAGAAAAATTTTATAGAAAAGAAAAACAGACATTCAAAGCAATTCATATACAAAAGTACACATTTCCGTTATACATAATTGCATGCATCAATGATTTGTTCTTTTTCCTCCCTACGTTTAACAAGCAGAAGTAGCAAAAAGATTAAAAAAAAAAATGTAAAATTGATTTGTTGAATATGTTAAGAGTTTCAAGGAAATATGCATTGAATATCAAACCCCTTTAAGTAAGTAATTGAAGCACATCCAGGAAATTCATTTTCATAGTTTGCTTATCACAATTTTGGCAATGTGCCGTACAAAATTTTTTTGCCTAGTTCTTTTCACAACTTCGATTTTCTCCATATAAAGTTTGGGTTTATGTTTTTCCATTCCTCTATCTCTTCGCCTGTCTGTCTGTCTGTCTGTCTGTATGTCGTATTTGCCAAAAGGCCTTTTCTTGTTGCTTCTTGTACTCTGAACTTATTTTTGTGGAAAAAATAAAAGAAAAAACTTCCCAATGGTTGGTACTTGCAACATTATGTCGACCCTAATATCAACACTTAAATTTGCTAGAATCGCAAAGAGCAAGAAACGGAACAACAGTGCCGAAAAATGAAAAACTAAATAAAAACGTTATCATGGTACGTGAACGCTCGAATTGCTTTGTATGCGTTGTCCTAAAGAGTCATCAGCACATTTAACTCTCACGTTGAACATTTCTGTTTTCTTTTATGCTCACACATACACATAAATACACATACAATATATATTTTCATTGGCAACTAGCTGAAAACGACTTTCAATCAAGCTTTCAAGCTTTCATTTATAAATTAAATTGATTTTCTTTAAAAATTTTATGAAAAGCATCGAAAGCGTCAATTTCCTACTAAACTTGTCCAATAATCTATTTGCTCATTAAGGCCCACACTGGATCCATTTTACAAACTCAGTTTCATGCCTGAGGTACGATGGGCGAGATGCGAGAGGTGTACTATCTCACCACTGTTACTTTATTTATTATACCGAACCACCCTCCTCTCGCAACTAGAATAGGTTAGACATTTGCTTTTATTCAGAACTTGAAAACTTCCGAAACAAATCTGGCATGTAAAGAGACAGAAAAAACTTATAGTTTATTTTATAGTCGCTGTAAAAAAATGCAATTTTTTGTCAGCACATTTCTTATATCGTTGTGACCATCGTCAGGCCGAAGTAACCCAAGAGGGATTAACGCATGGGTTCGCTACATTTTTATAACCACTAATCTCCAGAAAGCACAATTTCATCGTGTATAACGCTCTCAGAATGTTTCCAAATATTCACCACATCAACAAAGTACTATTCCACGATTTTCCGTCCGAATTGTAAACGACAACATTATGAAGTCCTTCAAAGGCATGTTCAACTTAATACGGCCAGGTGTGCGAATCAGAGGATTTGAGGGTCGTATGCCTTTGTTGTGTGTCGCAGTTAAAGATCCTGAGAAAGCACCTGGCATCTTGCGTTTTTACTTAGAGTTGGGATCGGATTATCTGAAGAGTTCTCGTCTTTGTTTTAAAGACATACATATAACGCAAATTGGCTTCCTTGAGTCTCCACACCATATCCATACTTGGAGGAAAATTATTTGGTCGGTCGCGTTTATCCGCCTTCGGTCCAACGGTCCATATCATATGCAGACTACTAGACCTTTTATTTGACATACAACGTGTAAAGACACCAATAAATATTCTCACCAGCAGAGCTTGACTGCTTGGCTGGTATGTCTTTAAAACTACAATGAAATATAAAAGTATTCACATTGCTCGCTCAAAACTAGTCAATAATAGTTTGTTG
>CCAG010014918.1:0-26289 GCA_001077435.1 Glossina morsitans morsitans
CAAGCACGACATCAGTAATATGTGGTTGTTAGGGAGAACCTTTAGCGGAACATACAGGATTTGTTTTGAGCTGCTTTCTGACGATAAACACGATTTAATTTTTACAAGAGACCCTAAGTGGGCTCAAAAGTTCATAGCTGAATTTCTTTTGGCTAAGTTCTACGAAAAGGTAGTTTCTTAACGGAAATTAATGTCGTTTGGCAAAACCGGCGAGTCGATCATGCCATTTAACAACTCAACTAAAAAGGCTATGCCTAGGACAAACCTACACTTCTCGGGTGTAGATAAGGATGGAGTGTAGCAACAGCTACCTTCGTACGGTGGAAGAGGGCCATGTGGCTCCTAACAGGAATTGTTTTTGTGTGGATTCAATTCAACGATACGAAGATCACTGACTTCAACCCAAAACATCTTAGAGGAGACGTGGGCAATGCTCCGAATTAAAAGCCGATAATTTAATGTCATCAGCGTATATCAATAAACAACAAGATTTAATTGTCGATGACAGATCTAATGATCTGTATAGAGTAAACAAGATGCATTCTAAGAGACCACCTTGATCGACTTCTGAAAAAGGTAGCACCTTCAAAGATCTGCCTTCATGGTAAAGGGAATGTCACTTAACTAAATAACGCGGGATGTAAGCATCGCGATGCCTTCGGCAACATTCGGAAATAGAGAATCTTCGAAAACGCCTTCCTTTTGACATGAACTGTTGTAGCTTTTATCCCAAAAATTCTTTCGTTTGTCTTTCAGCAAATTTAATGCAACAAAATTGAAAGCCTTATGTTGGCTCACTTTTATGTCAATGTCTGACCAGGTTATTACAAATTCGGATTTAAGCTAGGATTTCTTCCCCTTTTTTTTTAAAGATATATAAAAAAAAATTTATTTTTTAGTTTACAATTTTTTTTATATTATTTTGTTTTTGTTTTACTTTCGTTTCCAATTATTTTCACGCGAATACGGAAAGCGTTCAAATTCATTTATTATTCAAAATCATTAGTAAATGAAAGTTCAAAATCATACACCGTAATCTAGTTTAGTTGTAATAACTTCCCGTTCTTCATGGACTTGTTTCATGTTTTTCTTTTACACTACGCTACACTACACACTGTGTACCTATACGCATATTATTAAAATCATATTTGCTTCAAATCAAATATCACATGTATATATATAGAAATATATTGTGAATATATATGAATTCATTTTGTTTCCATATCCGCAAGAATTTGGGTCATAAAGTTATTTTTGTAAAATTTTTACTTGTTGAGAAAATAAAATGGAAATAAAACGATATACAAAACAAAAGAAAAAAAAGAATACGACACTCACCGCAAGAACAACAACAAAAAAAAACAATGAATTCTAACAAATTATGTTATGGCAAGAGGTAAAAAGTTCTCAAAACGAAGATGCAGATTAAAAACCTAAGAGAAAAACGATGAAATGCAGCTCACAGAACAGTTATTTTGCAATCTTGATATTTTTCAAAAAAATGTTTTTTTTTTTCAAATATAATTTGTTTCTTTTTGCGTTTTTTGTTTAAAAAAAAAATCAAGTGTTTTTTTCATTTATAAGATTTGGGTTGCTTTGATTTGATTCCTTTTCACTTAACTAATATTAAAAGGAAAAGTCATTATTTAAATTTCATCACTTTGCTGCTTTGTGTTAAGCAATTTAAAAATTCATTTCGTTTCCCGTTACACTAGTGCGACGAAATTTCAAAATCTACTGATTCGAAAAACTTTACGAAAAACTTACCTCAACTATTAGACGCATATGAAAACCGATAAGGAAAACGTAGAGAGATACAATTATATATATGAATTCTCTTCTACTTAAGCATACATGTGTATAACATACATATATATGTATATATATATATATATACATAGTGTTCACAGGCGCACTTGATAAATATTTACTTTACATTTGTATATATATTTTTATAAAGTGTTTAAAAATACAAAAATCGCAGAAAAAGAAAAACAAATCAGTCTTCTCTCATATATTAACGAAAGAAAGAAATCGTATAACTTTGGCACTAATGTAAGAACAACAAAAACGTACGCAATTGCCTTCTCCATCAAGAGCAAGAATGAAGCGAGAAAAATTTTTTTTTAGTTTATTGGCTTTTTCTGATCTATAAGTAGTCTGTCAATAAAGTAGCAGGAAGAGATCTCTTTTTTAATTAATATTCGAATTGATAAAATTGCAAGCAACAAAATAAATCGTGAGCGAAATGACAAAAATGTTTACATTTTTTCCGATCTGTGATTCTGTCAAAAAAGTACCAAGAATATTCAATATAAATGTTCTTGTCTTAGTTAATATTTGAATTGGTACAAATATAGGGAACAAAATGAAACACAGGCGACAAGAGAAAAACGTTTGTATTTTTTCAAGCAGCCTATCAAAAATATACCAGGGATATTCTATTCCAATATGCTTCTTAACTACTAGTTGTGTGGACGAAAGTTGTGGGAGCCCACACTCTTCATTAGAGATATGGTCTTGTTTACACAATAAACAGACTTTACATTACGGGCAAAACAGTTCTGGGGAGCTGAAGCCTTTTTCTTCCTTTTTTCGCTTCCTTTTTTCGCCATGTATTAGTCCACTCGCTAGTCTGCCGCTTGTTTTAACAAATAAGTAAATATCCTATAAGCATCTCTGGCTACCCAATAAGTTTAGCCCCAATCGTACCAATTCTGTCTACTTGCCAGACCCCAGGTAAATCAATTTGTTGCTGATAGACCAGGACGATTGCATCTTCCTGGCACTTTGCGGTATATTTTGACCAATACTTGTTTCGAAGATACACAATTTTTCCTAAAAAGATTTGGAAAAGATTTTGGTCGCGTGACTAGTTAAGGACGCTGAGAAAGTGATGCTCGTTTTAGTTCTTATCAGCGATATCTTTACTATTATTCCATTAGTTTAATAGCCAGGAACAGTTGTTTCACGTGCCGAACTAATGTATAAGTTTTTCTCATCTTCAATTGCTTTTTGTATCTTCCAAACTATCAAATGTCCTCGGGCTTATTCGGAACTTTTGAACCATTAAAGGAAAAATACGAATGTGATCAGCCACTTACGTGATGTCACCTATGCGGATCACGCGGTGATAATCAGTGAAAAATGCGGAAAGAAAGAAAGACTGGTCGCAGCAATGGATGTATATCCAATCAATAAGTATTATGCCCTCATCAACTATCCGCATGAGTAGCCGAGTAGGTAAAACCAAGTCTGGGTCGCTGGTTCATATATCAGTACATTTTTTTTACTTTGGCAATAGTTGTAGTTAGTGCACAGTCGGTGAAGGTACAATGTCTACCGATTCGACACACACCCACTAGGCTGCGGCTGTTTTCCTGTCTCTTTCGCCATTTCTGCCCGATCATCACCGTGTTACGTGAATAAAGTACACTTTCTGAGTGATTGGTCGTATAATAAAAACAAATAAAAACAAGTCTACTAGGTACACAGTATTGTTACAGTCAAGTACGATCAAATCGCGCTGACATTTCAGCCTGCAAACACCGGCTTCGTAGTAGTGATTAAAAGAGTAGCCAACTACTCTTCTAAGCAATCTCTTCTAGTCATAGCCTGTTCTTTAATTAGCTGACTCTTTTGCCTGTACATTTAATCATTTGTTTCTCTGCCGCTCTCTCTCTCTCTCTCTTCCGTCTATACATCTATCTGCCTTTCTCACTTTTCCCTCTTCATTTCTCCAAGTATTTATACTTGCCCTTTTCCGTCTGTCTACTTTTGTCTCTATTCATCCAGCTGTCCGCACACTTGTCTATACACATTTAAGTGAAAAGTAAAATACATTTCTAAAGAGTATTAAGCGCCAGAAATTTGTTTATTTTTCGAATTTACTGTAGTTATGCTTCCAGTCCAAAAAAAACAAAAACTTGGCTGTCGCTATGCGTCAGCCGTTATTTAATATCAGCCGCTTCGAGCCGATAAGAGAAAATCCAAAGCAAGATGTTCAAGACGATCTCGGAAAGTATCGACTAAAAGTACAATGAATTTTCCGAGTTCTTCTTCCAAGCTTAAGCTTAGTGATGTTAACAAAGTTTATTTAAAAAAAAAAATACTTTACAAATCTTGATGATTTAAAAATATTGTTTCATATTTAACAAGTCCTTGTACATTTTCTGACAGTACATGTTCATTCGCGTATGTGAAATATGCACAATTTAAAAAAGGACTATTTTGCTTGGTATTGCGAATAAGAATCTTATCGTTATTGCGTTTATTTTACGAAGTTATCTTTTCGCTGAATGCCAGTAAAAGTTCGATGTAAGACAAAATAAACAAATGAATTTACGTTGAAAATATTTATATTTCTTTTTAAATAATATTTATATTCTTCTCAAATGATGATCGCTCTGTGCATTTATTTACATTCAAATCTGGTGGTAGCACCTTTTACCGCACCAGAAGATTACGAAAATATTAACGACTTCCTTTCATGTCGAGTATTATTTTTCACTCAAATGTTTGTGGCACGCAGGCGCAAATGAATATAAAAAACAAGTGGACGTTGAGACACTTAATAAATACAGAATAATAGATTATCCATTAGTTGGACGTTTTCAGTTGCAGAACGACTCGATATCGTCTCCTTCGCTTTCTCTTATCTTTCTGATAGTTAGGTAGATGGCTACCGATCCTACTTCAGCAGACCACTAACCTCCAAAATGTCAATATACGACTTAACTTACGGCATTCATTCAAGATTCGACCCCTGATTCGGTCGATTCGGCGCGCTGAGACATAATTCCTCAATTCCACGATAAATCATAGGATACGCCATCAAGATAAACCATGTAATGTGGTGCAACACGCGTCGGGCTCAAAAACGGAATTGTGGGCAGTCAATAAAGCCGTCTGTCAGTAATTGAGTTACAACTGCTATGGAACTCTGAACGACAACGGGCTTTTTATGTAGAGACGGCAGGCGTCGAAAATTATAATTCATAATTGAACTGCATTTTTCTGTCGAGACAAAATACTTAATTCTTAAGACTTAGACGAGCACATGTCACAGAAATGCCAAAATATGCAACTGTACAATCCATTTTTTTAAGACTAGGCTCGCGACATCGCAGTTAAGCGATTTTAAATTGAAGATGAAAATAATGAATTGTAGTCAATCGAAACTCGTTATCTCGAAAGGGTGAATGCTTGTTGCTTGACTTGATGTTCTCACGTCCTTAAAATAGAAATTTGAAGTTCGGAAGTTAAGGTAGAAGGCAAACTCTATGTCAAATGCACCATGCGCTCGTTGATGGAAAGACGGACATAAGAGTATTGCATTAGTCGCCAAAAATTCTATTTTTATTTTATATTTCTTTTTTGTTTTTCTTTTCTCTACCCTAGTTATTCATAAAATTATACAGAATATATGAATACGAGTACATATGTAAAAAAAATTTAGATAAATTAGAAAAAAAAAAAATTGCTCGAATTAAAATTCATTTCGTTTTTTAACCGGACATTGTACTCGGGGGAAATTTAAATGGCATAAATGCTTCGCCTGAACCAGCATAAAATTTCGATTGAAATTCAACCCAATGCAAACGTAATGTATGCAAAAATGCCGATAGACCCTCCATTATAACAAGGATGGCTAACGTTAAAATCGCCCAAAATGCAAATAGACCGTAAATTACTATGCTATCAAGATAACCGCGACCACCAGCTAAACCAATTTTTAACACCATATTCCACAGGACACTCGATAGCTGATCGTGTGCCAACGATAAAGCCCACAATCGTAAATATGATGCCGTATGCGATATCGATCCAAGAACGCTTTCTATGCAGTGAATTCCTGTTAAGAGATAATCTTTAATGTATTTCCTTATCTATACAATGCATTTGCCTGAAAAAGAGTAAAAGTAAACACATTACCTGAATGTATCCACAACTCAGCTATGTCTTCGGTTGGATCTTCTCTCTCCTTTTTTCCTGCTATACTTATGCGAGACTGGGAAATATCCACATTATATACGAGAGTCCTTCGTGCAGTTGTTAAAGTAGACGCGTGCGAGATCTACGTAGTGCAGCACTTTTTGCTCTCATTATTCTTGTCTTTTGCGTCATTATATACAAAGGTCGACCTGCCAGTAAGATTGGAATTGAAGTTAATGCAAAAACCAATAGAACGATCTGCACAACATCCTGGCCGGAGAACATCCAATCATTGCATTCTGGCGGTACCTCGTTACTCTTCAGCAGCAGCATATTAATAAACGTTATCAAAATTGAAGGGGCACAGGCCGAATTGTAGGGCGCTGCTATATGACCGCCATAATTATCCCACTTAAAAAATATCATAAATACTAGATAGCAAAAGATACATGTCAAGAAAGTTATTTGCGGCACAAAGACCAAGAAAACGTCTACATAGTCCCTTTTGTGTGTGTAATTTACTGCTGATAAGATTAAACCGAACATCATTTGTGTTACACCCAATATAATCGCTAACTTCATTTTCAGAGAATTAAACGTAGTAATGGCGTGTTCTCCCGAAATATCCCAAACAGGATCCATACCAAAGTAGTAGGGATCACCTAAATAGTTATCAGGTCGGGCTGGATCCAGCTGAAGATAATGATTATTTTCTGCTTTAAATGTAGTATAATTGACGCGCCATCTAGAACCGAATATATTGAAAGATTTTGACAGACAGTCGTTGTAAATAAAGCCCGTGTATATGGAAAATATTCCCATTAAAGCAATTATATAACGGCCAGCAAACATTATGGTCCATATTTCACTTGGATTTGGATCTCTGCGATTTTTTTCTATTAAACGTTTTTCTTTTATCACCATCCAAAATCCAAATGATGCCATTATAATACCGTGACCCATATCGCCAAACATAACGGCGAAAAGAAAGGGAAAAGTTATAATTGTATAAGGAGCGGGATTCAGTTCGCGGTAAGCGGCAATGCCATATGCATCGATTAGTTTTTGAAATCCTCTCGTAAATTGATTCAGTCGAAAATGTGTGGGTTTGTCCTCATCTCTTAAATATCTTTTGCGTATTGGCGTTACCATAGGTGGAAACATATTATCTTGATTGTCCTTAGCGCTTTGCTGAGCTCCTCTCATCAAAGCTTTCCTCACTTTTCCCACTTCGACAGTCGGGATCCAACACTCTGCTTGCAAATATTTAGACTTTTGCAAATGCTTAACTCTCCTCATATGATTCAACACATAGTAGACCATAAGCATTTTCTTCAGTTTAATTTTCCATATGTATATATCTACACCTGCTATTAATAGTATACGAAATCTATGATTTTCAGTTTGCTCAAGAATTCGATCCAAATATTTTATATCTTGATCAATATTTTGAAGAGCCAATCGTCTATCCGCTGTGCCCTCGGGACATTCGAACAGCTTAATACCAAAACCTTGGCAGACTTTTGTCAGCTTCTCTCGAATAGATGATCCCAAAAAGTATAACATGAAAACATATTTGCGTACTAATTGAGATGATTTTCGCCCGATCTCCTGAGGAAATGTTATTTCTTCGTGTTTTATAAAATAGTTTCCGCGCGTTATACGCCACAGCATTGTTTCGAAAGCGGCAAAACGAAGTGGTGGTATAGTACCAGCAAAAAAGCTCAATTGAAATTTATCTTGCGGTTGTGCTTTATTTTTCATCTCATCATGTACTAGATCCATAATTATACTGGATGTCCATGCCATTACAGGCTCTGTGTTACGTTCACCGGTAAGAAATTCGTCAGCCTTTATTATAACTTTCATGTGTTCGTATAAATGATTACGTGTTCGCCTTAAACTTTCACAATTACGCTCAACATCTGTTAACTCGTCATAAACCTCGAGCAATTGCGTTTCCATATCTCTAAGATCAATGGCTTTTGGTACCTCATCTTCATCGACATCCGGATAAAACATCACATTTATTTTGAAATCTTCTATTTCGTCTTGTAAATGGGCAATAATACGTTGCAGCTCATGGCATCGTTGTATTTCGATGTTGTAAAGATTATTAGGTACAGCGGTGTCACCGTAAATATTTCGAAACTGTACAACTCCCAAATAACCCAATTCTACGAGACAATTGAAAGCCGACTCGCTATGCAACAATATTTGGCATAACGACATCGGTTCGCTGCGAAAAAATGACATGATTCGATAACAGGGAAAAACGCTAATAAACTTCTCTAAATTAGATGGAAATTAAAATTTTTCTCGATATAAAATAATTAAATGAAATTTTTACGTTTACGTTGTCATATATGATAAAAGTTCCAAAAAAAATTACATGTAATTCTTCTTCTTGTTCTGTTATTCAGCAAACCACAAAGTCCACTGAGTTGTATAAAAAAGCCACAATGTGAACACAGAGTTCTTTGAAATCAAAGGGAGGTAAAGCGAATTCAAAGGAAAACATTTGTTTGGGCCTTGGTAGGGGATAGCTTTCGTATATAATATTATTGTTTATTTATTTTAGTGTTTATTTGATTAAAGTTTTTTTAATTTCGCGTGTTATGCGTCCGTCATGTTTTTTTTTTTTTTTTATATATAAGATATGCATATTACTCGTCCGCCACGTGGGATAGAACAGAACAGCGAGGAGTAAATTGTCATGTGTAAGAAGTAATGTAGTATATGAGTATGAAGTGTGAGAGTAGAAAAGTGTAAATAAGAGTAGGTTCATAAATCAACTGTAAACGCTGATATGTTATGATGACTTGATTTAAAAAAACCAAAGATTGCGAACTAAGCGGCTAAATTGCGAGAATACAAAATTTCAGGAAAGCTGTGGTCCCGAAGACTACATATAATCAATTTGCGAAGTGCGGAATTGCGAATAGAAGTGGTAATATTCGGACAGACAAATAAGATATGATCGGGAGATTGTAAGACTCCACATGTACATAAAGCTTTGTTTACTATGTTAACTTTGAATAGATGATCATTACGTTACTTGTGATTAAACATCAGCTTTAAATAAAACAAATAATGTCATGTCTCAGTCCGCTATTGATAAACCAAGTGGCTTTATGTATTTGTGGATGAATTATTCCATCGCTGTTGCCAAGAAAAAACTGGGTGCTTTTTGTCGATTGCCCTCAGATCTGCAGGAATCACACCAGGGTCACAGCAATGAGATGGTCTGTAAGAAACAATTTTATCCGCTGTGTTGTCGGCAAGAATGTCCATGCGACTAATCGCCCAGGGAAAGTGAAAACAAAATGTGTCAGACTTGAGGCTATAAACTAAGGATCTAATATCTAAGGCTGAGTTTCACCTAAGGGAAAGGGGATAAAACAGATTTACCGTTTGACACTATAAGGAATTTCTTTTGGGGCTGAGTACTCGCTAAGTGAATGGTTTCCAGGATCACAAGACATTCAGCCCAAAATATAGTGCTGCATGGGTGATTTGAGAAGCAAGCTTCTATATTAATATTTAGAAACCAAAAGCCGCTGCCTACAACATCAGTCTTAGATCCATCAGGAAAGATGAGTGAAAGATGTTTCCACTTGGTATTGACTGAGTTCGAGTAGCGGTGGTATACCTCTGCCGGAGTAACTGTAAATTTTCTCACTGGTAAGAACTTAACTACAGATCGAAAGTATTGAGAACCGAGAGGCATTTTGAATAATCTACGTAAATTAGTTCCTAGAATGTTAAAGTTAATAATTTTGTCAGCAACAATTTTAGAGAAGGAAGAAGAGGAATCGAGTGATATAAAGTAGTAAATGAAAGATAAGGCCGGAAGATGGAATGTTATTAGATGAAAAATTGGCGAGTAAACGGAATCTTGCCTGTAGAGCCATAACATTTGCCATCTGTTCCAATTAAAGTGTTTGCGCAGAGTTCATGCCACCAAGAGTCAGACGAAGGCATTTCCACTGGATTCTATATAATTTCAGAAGGCATTTAGTTGAGATGTCTAATAAGAGTGAGCAGGCGTACTCCATTGTTGGTCTGATTAAGCGAAGATACAGTTTATTTCAATACATTAATGCGTTGAAAACATTTCTTTTCAATTTTGTCAATGTGGCCTGCTGGCAACAGTTTCGAGTGTAGAACAAAGTCTGGAAAGCCGAACGTTTTAACAAATGGAATAGACGATCCATAAATGAGAAGAGGAGTAACCGTGAGAAAGGAGAGATTAAGAGAGAGATAGAGATGAGAGAGAGAGATATGTTGCTTAAGAAAAAATTATCACGTTCCTCATCAAGTGATACCAAGGGCATTATGGGACCAGAAGGTCCCGAAAGTTTGTCACAGAACTAGTTAAAGAGTTGTGTCGGTATGAAACAACGAAAAGAAGTGATATCTCCAAAAATTCTCACAGTACATGTCGCTATTGATATTTTCATAAAATTGGTTCCAGCCTGAGAGTATAAGTCCATTCTAACATCGGCCAGATATTTGAAATTTATTCTAGGAGGAGATTCTTTGCACTTATTTACAGCGGGTCTAAGTTTGGCAGCTACTCGATTGCATGCGGTGTTCTACCAAGGAATTGATACGGTCAGTGGTTATTTCGTGATCAGAGGGAAGATTGTCTGTGATGGGTGTCACAGTCTCATGAGTGGAAGATTTTATATTGGAAAAGGAGATTTAGGATTTATTCTTATTTCGAACTAAGACAGTAGTCTCAGTATTTGGTCGTTTGATTGTGGCTTGAGAAGCCGATGGAGACAACTTGGGGAGCTCCTCAGAAAAACAATTGTTATTATTATTATAATTGTAAAACAGTAACGAGTAAAACATTTCCAGAAAAACTTATACGGATTGTGTCTAAAGGCACACGAAAAGTAGGGAGTTAGTCGAATTTGTGAAAGCGCATGCCTGCCGCAACTTTGCAGAAGTCAGGCAGGGAACCAAATTTAAGAAGATTTTTGGGCTGCGCATTTGAGCAAATTTCAAGTTCGGCGAAATCAGAGGCGATAGAAGCAACCCCGCGGATTTCACAGGATTCGGATGGAATGTAAACGTTATAAATGTGTTAACCGAAGCGTTGGCGGTAATAGAATTTACCGTAGACGTATCAGAGGTGATCAATTTAATTTTTTCGGTAGAGCCGAAGAAAATCTCTAAGTTAGACAAATTACGGTACAAGTTACGGCAGAATTCGATTATTGGCAAAAAATTGTTTCTAGGCTGGATAAATACACAATACCCTACTAATAAAAAACGCCTTCGAATTCTTTTTGTGGGCAAACGGTATAAGCAACAACAGGGGATAGGAAGCACCAAAAATCGATCTATCTTCATAAACGTACTTGACCACGTATAATATATGTATATCTACAGCGATTAATAAAAGATTTGAGTTTTTTGAGTGGAAATACCTGAGACGTCCGCATGTTGTTCAGTTATTACACTTTTTAGATAGCAATCTTTCTTGAAAAATGCAAGAGAAACTGGTTGCTCAAATCTTTTCAAGATCGCCCAAAATATACTTCTTTCACTAAAAAGTACATCTCTTAACCAAAAGCTGGCAAAAAGTGTCAGCTCTTTTTGAATAAAGCATATTAACGTGATATGTGTGTTTTTTTTTTCTAAGAAAACAAAACAAATAGACCTTAACAATACGCAATATTAGGATTGACGTAAACTAGATGCTGTTCGTCTATACAAAGCTAAATATATTTTATATGTTTTCCATGCTTTAAAGCCTTGGGGGGTAGAGCAAGTTATAGTTTCTGCAAATATATTTTGTAAATAGAGATTCGCCATATAAAGGGTTCGAAAAAGATTTAATTTAATTCAATTATTGTAAATTGGAAAATATTCGCTAAAGTGTTTGAGTAAAACCAAGAAAAATGATTCATTAACTCTTAGGATCGCATGTTATTTTTATTTTTATATGCAGCAAGATATCTACGCGGGTAGTGGTTAATCTAAACAATCGTATAAATAATGCACCGCCAAGATTTATAATAAAGCGAAAAAAAAACATTTTTAAGCAAAAATTTCTTTTTACTTGCAGTAACAGTTTCAAGGTCAATTTCAAATCTCCCGGCATTATACGGTTTACGCACACAGAATGAACATAAAACTCAATAATGATGTAAATAAAAGAGAAACCTCGGAATAAAAAGCAAAAAGAAAAAAAAACATTGAAATATTTTTAAACCATACACACACTTTTAACGTACAAACATACATACATACGTATACAACATTTGAAAGTATATAACATAAGTATTGTTTTACATAAATATACGGCGCACACTCACAACCAGCTGTTAGCAACACATACAGTGCGGCGTTCATTTCTGTGAGCCCAATCGCATACTGCTAATGTAAACTAACCAACCAACCCGATAATAATCAAATGCTTGTTTGCTCTTTATCTTACTCTCGCACTCAAAAATTACTGCTACCTGTGAGTGTCACAATGTAACAAACTGCAATAAGTAAATCTTAGCCACGTTTAATTTCAATTTAGCAAAACTTGTACAATAAAAGAAAATAACAGAATCAGACCTTTTTATTAAATCATCTGAAGGAAATTTTTATACACTGTAGTCATGATTCCGGCAAAACCTCGCAGTCACGAGAAAAGGAAATGGAACTTTTCGTTTAAAAAATAAAGCCCCATCTAAGCAATATCGCCGTTAATTATGCATGAAAAGACGTAAGAAAATTGTAGTCGGTGGTGACCGAATCTTTTATGCCCATCTCCATTATCTTAAGAAAAAAACAAGATGTAAAAGAAGTAAATTTTTCTACTCTATGATACGAAGTGGGCGCGGCTTATTTTTGCTATGTTCAAAATGAAAGTTTTTGTCGCATAGCCGCATGGACGTTGTAGGTATGTCCCTTCAAAATTTTAGGTCACTTCCGAATTCTTTTGCAAATTTATAGGCGATATCTTCCACTAAACTAACTAACTTTCTTTGATACATTAACTAACTAAAAGTTACTACATTATCATGTTGGGTAGGCGTGGTTAGTTTTTTCTATTTTTATACACATACTGCAATATCACCCATAAAATATTCGTTCAAATTTTTGGTACATTTATCTTCTGTAGCTTACGAGTAGCGAGGCCAATAGTTCATTCCTTTTGAAAAACAAAGGATTTCTCAGTTTACGTGGTGCTGTGGACGTGTCCCGTTTTCAATACCAACTTGCGTGCAAGAGCTTCCAATGTTTCTGCCAAATATGAAGTTGATAACTTTATTTTTGCGGCCAGGAGAATGTTTTCAACAGACATTACGCAGACGGACATGCTTGAATCGATTCAGAATTTGATGCGGATGAAGAATATATATGTTTTACGAAGTCACTGTTCTGAGGTCTGCAAAAGTTTGGATATAAAAAAAAAAATAACTCACCGTCTTTTTATAAGCAGGAGCTAAAGGTGATTATTGAAGACACCCCCGAAGGGTGTCTAGATCGTTCAGGGACCTCTGTTAACTTGTTTTTCTGTAAATGAACAAATAAGAAAAGGATTAAACGAAAATTTACAATAATTTTGTACCGAATTTTCTGATAGTATCCCTTCTATTTTTTTTTTAAATGCCCCACCACCCAAGTCAGGAAAGAGAGAGCGATAGGGAGGACATGGCCAAAGCCTAGTGTGTGTGCCCAATATGTGTTATGCTTTTATTAACTCAGCAGTCACTGTACTATGATCAAGGTGAACTGGCTATTTTTACCTACTCGGCTATTTGTGCAGAAGTACTACTGAGTCCGAAAGACAAGGGCAATTCGTTTTTAACCCCAAAATTCTTAATTTATTCTTCCAAATCAATTCGATCGCCTTTATAACATTCAGAATATTCCTTATTAACGATTTGGCCTGGCGGAAACAATTCACGACATACAACACCACGATAATTGAAGAAAAATGTTAAGAGCACCTTGATTTTTGAACGAATATTGCGCCGTTTTTTCGAAATTGTCGCGATATTCCCTCGATTGATCGTTTTTCATGTGAGAAGTTCTCTGCCGAATAACTCAAAATGGGAGCGGCAAAATGCAGGAGTATCAACCAAAATCTTTGGCGCTACTCTGCAGAATTATAAAGACAGTCTTTCTGCCTTAATTCGCTATATCGGCCTAAGACTTGAGTGGAATGAATGCAAAAAACGAAAACTTTCTTCCATTTAGTATCTGATCGACATAGGAGTTCTTTCACAAAACCTTCTCTATACCTACTCTATTATTCCCTCAATGCCCTCATAAAATGTGGTAAATCAACATTAGTTTAAAAACAAGGCAGAAATTATATTCGGTTGTGACTTAAAAAAAAAAGGAAATTCACTACATTCATATTCTATATAATGCTCTACATAATATAGGTTGCGGATGATTTTTTCTACTTACAGAATAAAAGTGTAGGTGTGTGGTTCACGAGTAATAAGCAAAAAACACGGAAAGCGAAGATATTCACAGTTTTTGTTACACAGACGTTAGGACGTTGTAGGTGTGTTCTTTCAAAGGTTTGAAGGCCTTTTTCAAGTTCGTAGGCGATATCACATTTTTGCGAATGGGAGATATTTACCACAGATGCTACACAGACGGACAAATAGACAGACAAACGGATGGACATTGTTAGGTGCATTCCCAATTTGAAACTGGCCGAAAACTGATAGAGTATATAGAGTTTGTAACTTGCTCCTGTGCGTTACGACATAAAAGTGAAACTTTGATAAGCTATAACATTGGAAAGGCGTGGTCGACTTTTGCCATATTTGTGCAGATGTTATGGCATCGCTCACAGAATATACGTTCTCCATTTTATAAGTTTACCACTTGTAATTTGTGAGCAATGAGGCATAAACCAATATTTCTTCTCTTAGGAAAACAGATATGTTCTCAGTTTACGAGCTATTTTCAATACCAACATGCGTGCAAGAACTTTCAATGTTCTGCCAAATTTGAAGTTGATAACTTCATGTTTACGGACATGCTTAAATCGGTTCGGAATTTGATGCTGATCAAGAATATACATATATATACAGTCAAACCTTTTTTATGCGATTTTTTTGTGCGGCATATGGAATTTTCAATCAAATTGAAACATAACTGAAGAAGTTATCAATAAAAAAAAATTAAGTAGGTTTGATGTACATTTAGTTTTTCCGATTTTTGATACGAACATATTTCATCACATTACATAAGTACAATTACGTCACATATGTACTGAATTCTATAATCGCATAATTTAATTGTTGAACGCACAAGAATTTTCAGTTTGGATTTTCCTGGAACGGATTGGAAATGGATTTTCCTGCGTGTCTCCTTAGGTCGGTGAGTAGGTTTTTTGCTAATAACATAGTTGGCAACTAATCTCACGGTTTGTTTTTTGTTTGTTTTAACGAGTAGGTAGGGGAAGTTTTCTTGAAGGAAGCAAAGAGTTGCTTCATTTCATTCGTTTCTGATCTACGCAAGTGATAAGTTGAGTAAATAAAGTGATTTTATTGAAATGATTCAGGATGAAACCATAACGAATGACATTATAAATTACGTAACAGATGTTACTGATGGTCAAAAGGAATCCGATTATATGACAGCAGATAAGATCTATGCAGGAGTCCAACTTTGCTATAAATTAGAATGTGATTTTCTTGCAATCGATGTCTATTCTGAAAGAACTTGCAAATTCCAAAAGAATCTTTAATCTTGCATACCTCGCTACGGAGACATATACAAGCGTCTACTGAAACAACAGTCGTCGCGAAAACTGATCACCAACCGCGTGGTAACTAAAAAAAGTCAACTATACAGGAGTATCTTCCTAGTCGCGGAAAGGTCGCGTATTGTCAGACTATCAAAGGTAGTGGTTATAGGTTTTGAAAAGTTTTGTGTGTACAGTAAGAACTTATGTAAATAAAATACTTATGTGTATTTTTCAGATCAGAGTCCAAAAGATTTGGCGACATTCCCAGTTGCCGCCATGTCTCATGTCTTGATTCCTAGTTATTTCGTAAGGTTTTGAGTTACTTTCTACGTGAGGCCTTTCTAATGGCAGTATTCACCGCATAAAAAACTACTGTTTACTTACTGCGCGTTGCAAACGTTTTGACAAAATGAATACACACCTTATCGCTCGGTTATGGGTGTAAAAGCCTGTACTTTCCGAAAATATCGTTAAAAATCATCCAGAATATCCTTTAAACTAAACCAATCAAAAATTATTAGAGGACGTTATTGCGAACTAATAGTTGAAACTTGAAATTTGAAATGAATAATTGGCGAATTGAGGGGCCTAAAGAACAGATTTAAAAGAGAGATCAAACAACATAAGCAGATAAGGGAAAATGCAGGCACACAATGATTTTAAATGAAAAATTGAATTTCTGTTTCATCTAAATAAAGCTTCATGTAAGTAAAGCTTTTTGACCGGATTCTTGAATGGTTAAGCGATCATTTGAGGTAACAAAGAGTACGGTGAACATAAACTCACAAAGTATCATTACTGCTTAAGTAAAAACACTTAATGGCTTTGCTTTGTCGTATTATAAACTATTCGGATCATAAATTCTCGATGCTCTTTGTTGATTTTTATAATTTTCTTTTATTTGTTTTACAATAAAAATATCATAAACCGGATGTCTAGAAATAATGCAGAGAAAACTCTTCTCTTTGCAGAATGATTCTATTGTGAAAACATTTTTCATTTTATTTCCGGTTTCTATTAATTTCAACCTCAAAAAATACATTGCTTATGCAAAGTATAATTGAATGCTTGCCAACGCAGTGGCAATTACTCAATGTTAGTGCGTTTCTTGAATAAATTTTTTATTCATTTATCTATAATTACACGACTGTTTGCACAAGACAAGACAATCACCACAACAGGTGCATTCTACCTGTCCTATGTCGGTTTGAATAAACCGACCGTGGTGTGATATTGATTAGCTTAGTGGATAGCCACACATTTAATAGGCTACGCGTGTGAAGTATTTGACTGACATATGTCACTATACAATTTTTTTGGTATCATTAAACTCACTTAACTGGGGAAAATCCAGGCGACGTGTTATCGCTCTCCCGCTCTTAAAAGAATTAGGAAAGCTGTGTGAACAAGTCACGCCAGCATTTATTGTAACTTATGTTATTGCAGACGTCAAGACCTGGCGCGTTTCTAATCGCGTTTTCGCTAAAATAATATATCGGTCAATAATTCTCTGGACTCAGTATCGAAAATACAAATTTTTTTTACATACACACCTCCAAGAAATGTTTAATCACTTTTCCAACATATTAGTATTTCTATAAAACAGTTTGCCGAAATCCTTAAAATTCTGTCCAGCTTTCGTAACGACCTCATCAATTGATCCAAATCTTTTTCCCTGGAGTAAGTTTCTTACATAATCATAATTGCCGACAGCCACATCCGGCGAATATGATGGATGGGGCAGAAATTCAAAGTTCACTATATGTATTTTTTCAACTGAAGCACACAACTTCACGTTGTTGCACGGCTTTTGTTCCACTGTAAGTAAACACGGTATCCATTTTGAAGACAGTTTTTTCATGCCCAAATTTTCATGCAAATCCGTGAGTATCTTTTCTTTTGATACTATCAACTAGCAGCCAGCGGCCAAAGCATTCATAAATATTGGGAAAATGTGTTCATCTTTTAATTCAATAAAAAATTTTTATACCCTACACCGTTTGTGGTAGAAGGATTGTGCGGACATATGCAACCCCCAGAAAAACTTAAGGTAGACCCACCCTTTGTGATACCGATTAGACATCTCTTTCTGAATCGATCCAACCTTGTCTGTC
The DNA here is from genome assembly GCA_001077435.1 of Glossina morsitans morsitans. Classification (NCBI taxonomy): domain Eukaryota; kingdom Metazoa; phylum Arthropoda; class Insecta; order Diptera; family Glossinidae; genus Glossina; species Glossina morsitans. The sequence continues at coordinate 17,776 of CCAG010014918.1, forward strand.
CGTCCGACTGTTTTTTTTTTTGCTGTGTTCATTCTACAGGTCGTAATTTCTAAAATATTTTTATGAAATTTGGTTCATCGATATGTGTTGACCTAAGATCGAACTTTACTGAAAATGGTTCGGATGGAACTATTTTTTCGATCATTTCCCATTTTTTCCTGTTTAAAACGTTAATTGGAAACACCATTACATGAATAACTGCACTAAACGAAATTGTGTAGGGTGTATAATGGAGGTCTGTACTACAGTGCGCCACAGTGTTTTTACTTCTTAAAAAAAAACTTAAATATCTCGACAAATGTGGCAAAAATTTATCCCAATATATTGTTTGTCTTTCATAAATAGATTGGAAAAAATGTCCATAATAATGAGCTCACTTAGATGACAGTGCTCTTCAAGTTACAAGTGAAATAAGTAATCACTCGCTTTTCATTTTTCACTTTTTTTGCTAAGAAAAAACGTAGACATTTTTGTTCCGTACAATTCGGCTAAAATATGCTGATTTGCTTCACAGTAAATGTTGAAACTGCCAGCATTTCTTTATTTATTTATTCCACTTATACATGAAACTCAACTAAAACAAATGACAGTCGAAAGTAAATGACTCAAGTTCAAATGACTCTTAAAGTAAATCTTAAATTAATTAATATGAAAACTTAGTATAACTACAATAAAACAAATGAGAAGGAAAAAAGAAAAAAAAGCATGTACACAACTAGCACCGAGCCACACTCACAACCGGTACAGGACCAAATTGCAAATGAACCCCTAAGCCATCGCAAACATGCATAAGCTCGGCAACCGATAATAGTTAACAACAATTAACTTTCGAATCGTAATGACTTTTTAGGGTTAAAACCTAGTTTAAGTACGACATAGGTAAATCATGATAGACGTCATTTAGATTCTTGCAAACAACTCTGAGCGGGTTAAACAGCTCATAATTATGTTTACATTGACTAAGCTTAACCAAGATAAAGTGCCTAGAGAAGCGGTTAGGGACGTTAAAACTCATTTCTCCAAGTAATGACGGCGAGTCAATAGCACCATTTATTACTTTGATTACGAAGGAAACGCCAAGAACGAATCTACGTGTCTCAAGAGACGGTAAGGACAACAGAAGCAACCTATGTTCATAGGGGGAAGGAGAAGCAATCGGATCGCAACCCAAATTCCCAAGGGCTGTTTGCCCTTGGGCAAGAGTTACTTTTGAACAGATTCAATTGAATCTTGATAGCATCTATAGGAAGGACTCCACACAACAGAGGCATACTCGAGTATAGGTCTAACCAAACACATGTACAGTCTTTTCGTGATGTAAGGGTCATCAAGCTCTTTGGAACACCTCTTTATAAAACCAAGCGCGGACCTAGCTTTGCTTAGCAAGAGCTCGAAGTGCAAGTTAAAACGTAACCTATGGTCAAATAGAACGCCTCAATCTGTGAACGAATCGACGTCCTCCAACTTATGGGTGTCAATGAAACACTGAGTAATGAATGATTTTCTTTTTGAGAAAGAAAGCTTTTTACAGTTATTTATATTTAGTTTCAGAAGATTCAAAGAGCACCATGCAACCAAATTATTCAAGTCACCTTGAAGCTGATGTAATTGCGATTCGACAGAGAAGGAGCAAAACAGTTTCACATCATCAGCATACATTAAGATCTGGCTGGAATTAATCACCGATGGAAGATCGTTAATGTATAAACTAAGTGGCTGCCTTGACGTACGCCAGACGTCACGGGGAATTCATCCGAGGTGATGAAGTTAAACAAAACTCTGAATGATCTATTATGCAGATAAGAGCTTATCCATTTCACTAATAAAACATAAATAGAAAGGGAAGCTAGAGGCTTGGAGTTTAAAGATAAGTAAGTTACGGTTAACCAAATCAAACGCTTTGCTTAAATCAGTGCATATTACATGTGTACGAGAGCCACTAGAAAAGGCCTTGAAAACATGACAAGTAAACTCTAACAGTTTGGTGACCGTAGATCTTCCTGTTCGAAAGCCATGTTGGAGTGGAGAAATATACGATTTGGTGGCAAAGGCCAGATGCTGAGTCACAATTCTCTCGAATAGTTTAGGCAACACAAAGGGAAAACACCTAAATTCAAGGACTGTTTAAAAATCTTTGAGATAACACCACATAGCTTAGCAGCGCAAGATTTAAGTGTACATGATGGAATTCCATCACGTCCAGCCGCACAACTGTATTTTAGAGAACTCAAACCTTTAAAAATGTCGTTTTCAGAAATAACCAAATTAGGTATCGAAACCAAGTTAGTTATAGGATACGGATAGTTTGCTGAAAAATCGAATTAGCAATCGAAAAGTTCCGTCGGAAGTACTCAGCAAACAGATTTTAGATCTAATTGTCTTTTTAAACCACGGGGGACACCTGCTTCGAGGTCGGCACTGCTTGGTCGGAACAGATGCAGCAATAACTAGACTTAATATATTATAGAACGATGACAGTAAGCTTTCAACACTTCCGGTTGACAAATCAAACCTAATTTGAGAAATTTTATTTTAGCAATACAGTATTGATTTTCTGAAAATCATAATATTTGCTGGAAAAGGTTGGATTTGGAATATTAAGGCAGTTCCACGAACCGTCATACTTATGATGAAAAGAAATGCACATTGCTGGATGATAAGGATCCTCAGGTAAAGTACAGGATGGACAACGATTTACACGAATCTCAGGAAAATTGGCAAAGCAGAGATCAAGCAGTCTACCATTACAATTAGGGGTACGGTTATATTGAACTAAATTATGATCAAATAATTCGTTACAGAACACAACAGCTCTATCAGATGTTGAAGTGGGAATCAAACAGCCAGAATTATCACTGTTACACCAAATGACTTGAGGGAGGTTGAAGTCTCCCAACGCAACGAAAAAAACGGTGTGTCCAGACTGCTTGGGGCAGCCTGTTTCTTATATATGGAGATATCAGAATTTGGGGGAATATAGGAGCAGGTTATAAATAGCTGGTTATTAGGGATTTTCGCTCGAATGGCGAAAAATTCAACGTCAGGAGAAGTGGGAAATTCTATTGAATTGGACGGAACTGACGCAGATATGGCCATTAATGCACCGCCATCAATGCGATTCAATCGATCATTTCTGAAAACCTGGAAAGAATTGTGGAAAAGTTCCGACGAATCTAGATCAGGCTTTAACCAAGTTTCAGTGAAGGCCAAACAGACAAACTCAGTGCTTACTGGATTTAGGAAAGTAGAACGAATTTTTGAATTTAGGTCCCTAACATTTTGATAAATGAGATAAAATGGACATGAAGAATCATTTAGTTTTTTGAAGGCGACAGGACTACTGCTTTGGTATTACGGGATCGATCTCGAGGGATAAATTCCTTAATTAAGGATGCTCCTGGCCACAACAGAACTAGTATTTTGAAAGAATATATTGCTTTAAGTTGAGAAGGAGCCAATTTGAAAATGCTAACGCGCTTTAAGTTGACTGATGGGAATTTCGCAGACAGCTTTTTATGTTATCCACCGATGTTTCAGGTGCCAGTCTTGACCCAAATATTGCTTTCTTGGGAGCAACTGCCGTCAAGCAAATATCATCACTATTAGGAACAGTAGGGTACACGACTGTGGCGTTATGAGATGGGGAGAATATTGAGGAGGTTACCACACTTGCACGAGTAGCTTGAGCGACATGCTCAGTATACACCTTGCAAAAATATTTTTCCTCCATGTCATCAATACTTATGGTGAAAGATGTCTAAGAGGAAGGAAATCTCACACAACTGTATAATAAAATTTAAAGGCTATATATATGTAAACATATATACATATATGTGCATGCTTTTTGTTGTCATTACAATAGCATTCCAAAAGCTTTTTGTGATATATTCAACGCATCATTCTTTTTATTTAAGCAAGAAGATCACAGTCGGACAACGCCAACCATTACATACCCTACACCACTTCGCCCAGCATAATTATTCACTCGGTTTGATAATAATACACGAAAAAGTAGACACTATTTTCATGCAAGCGGACTTTTTCTCCATATAAGTGTTTGCGTTTCGTGATGGCGCCTATAAAAAAATAGACCTACGTGATACAAACTAGTTATCGTTAATTTTTTTTTACTGAAACGCTATTATGAATTAATTCTCAACATAAAATATAAAAAATTGAGTGTTTTTCGAAAGGCTTACTACTCATAAGATATCTTATATGGAGGGGAGCCAAGAAATGGACCCATGTGGTTCAAATTAGGTCCATTTCATAATTTTTTTATTTAAATACTGTCATAAACAAACTTTCTGTAAAAAAATTAACAATTAAGCTTTTTGGCATATAAGGATTTACGGTTCAGGAGAATTCTTATATGTGATGGTATCCAAAAAATAAGCCTACGTGGTCCACATTCGGTAAGGTAAATTTCTTTGTCAAGTTACTATCATAAACCAACTTTCGTCATGAAATATTGGAAATTAGACCTTATTACCAGATAAAGCTTCAATTTCCGTATGAGTTATATGAAAAGAGGTTCTTGAGTTATATGAGAGGGGGGCTCCATCAGATCCAAATATTTTACATTAATGTAATATGTCGAAACACTGTTCATACTAATTTAGAGTGCCGAAATACTACTACTTAGTCAATTATGCCGAGAAATTTTGAAAATTAAAATTTTTTTTCATATAATGACTTTTTAGAATAAGACGTTATATGGGGAGTGGTTGAAAAAGTGGACCGATCCGAACCATATTTACTAGCATTCATCCTTTGGTCAAAACACGTCACTGTACCAAATTCCATCAAAGTATCTCAAAATTGCACTCTGTAGCTTGAACACAAAATTACATGGACAGACATCAAACAGACAGACGGACAAATAAGCTTAGATCAAATCAGATTATGTTTCCGAATCGATCGATTCTGAAGCCCTTCTGCAGGTTACACACGACCGCATTAACTTTATACACCCTGTACCACGAGTGGTGTACGATATAGTAAAAATTTTTATGTGCAAAACCTTGTAAGTCGAAAACGAACAAAAACGTATTTTTTCACTCATTTAATGAACAAGAATTTAATTAAACTGTTAAGTAACAATTACAAAAAAACAAATAACAACGTTAGAGTCGGACAAAACCGGGCATTAGGTACCGTACACCACTTCACCTAACGCAGTCGTTTTGATAATATTACACCAAAAATTACACATTACTTTCTTGCAAAGCCATACTTTGCATGGAAGTCCGCATATTGGAGGATGCCCACAACATCATATGGCGTGATCCAAATTTAGAAAATTTAATTTATTTCCTAGAGATTTCATTATTTTTCAATTTTCGTCATAAAAACCTCCAAATTACACTTTCTCTTCACATAAGGATTCGATTCTCATGATAACCCCTATATGTCATGGGGTTTAAAAACTGACGTACGCGATCCAAATTCCCTACTGTTAATTGCTAATACGGACCAACTTTCATCATAAAATATTAAAAGTTAAATCTGTTTCTGAAAGACTTACTATTCATGAGAAATCTTATGTGGAGTGGGATCCAAAATACATAATCCCAATTCGGAGGTTGACAAAGAAGACAACCTTACCGATCTTTGCAATTATGAACCACGTTTCACCATCAAATATGGAATATCTTCCTATCATATAAAGATTCAATTTTCGTGGGAACGGTTGTATGAGAGGAGTTTAGAAAATTGTCCCAGCGGAAATGAAGTTTTCACCCCAAATTCGAGTGCCGAGATACTATTGCTAAAAGATTTTTGTCGGCAAATTTTGAAAATTGTAACTTTCTTTATATGAGGCGTTATGTAGGGAGTGGTCGAAAACGTTTACCGATTCGAATCACTTTCAATAGCGCTCGTCCTTGGGTCAAAGAACAGCAATGCACTAAATTTCATCAAAATATCTCAAAAATTGTGAATTGTAGGTTAAACACAAGAAAATGAAACGGATAGATGGACAGACACGGTAAGGTACCAAAAATGACGTACGGTATAAATATTTGATCACACTATACACATACTTACACACTTTAGAAAGTCTGACACAAAATTATTTTTGCTTTTGTTTCGTTCATTCAGTCTATTCGTCTTTTCATTATTATAGACTAATAATGAACGTTTAATGTCATAATTCGCAATCGTTCGTAATAACATATTTTTAGTTCAAATTATTATAAAAGCTCACGAAGCAGAAGAAAATATTTGCAAATCATTCCTTGAAGCAGTAACTAAAATAAAGAAACACACATACGCGCGTACACATTTAAACGTATAGATGAACAAAAGTTTATTGTGATTTGTTATTGTAGCTCCTTTGAAAAGCACAAAGAGAGAAATGCATAGGAAGAGAGCATAAATTAATTCAATTTCCTTTTTTTACGCGTGTAAATTATGAACAAAATTTTTATGATGTCTTTGTTTTCCGCTTGCTTATGTTTATGTTTGCGTCTGTTCATTAATGAGTTTTCGTATACACAAAACTTTCTGGGTTTAAAGTAAAATGAAATCACTTTTTTTACTAGACAACTGATGACACGACATTTGCCTTCGATTCTTTGGGATGTTCGCTGTAAATACGCCAAAAAGTGTGTAGAGAAAAAATTTGTACCAAAAGCAGGTGAAAACGTTATGATTTGACAAGGTCGACCCTTAAGTACCCGAAGGAAGTTCGTTTAATATAATTTTTCATTTATTTTCGTCTTAAGATGTATAAAAACTGCTTTTTGTCGCCCTCTAAAGAGGTTTCTTGAGAACCTGCCATGGGAAATCTTATGAACGGTAGAGTTCAAAACATAGATATACCTGGTCCGAATTCGGGCATTTTATTCTTTGATCAAATTACTGCAGACTACACATAAAATTTTTATCATAAAATATTTTGTGATACAAAAACTTATTTTTCCTAGCCAAGGTTATATAGAAGAGGGCTCAAAATGTTGAACCATCCGATTTAAATTTTTCACATCAATTTATTAGGTCGAGAGTGATTTTTATTAAGAATGTTTAAAAATTGGAAGTTTTGTTCGCATAATGGCTATTTTAAGATAACACGCTACGCGGAGAATGGTCGTAAAAATGGTCCCTTTCAGTCTATTTTCAGTACGGTTCGTCCTCGGGCCAAAGTACGTTGGTTTATCAAATTTCGTGAAATATCTCAGAACTTGCCACGTTTTGGTTAAGCAAAGTTACATGGAAAGACATTAGACGAAGAGCTAGACACATGAGACTAAGTCCGTTCAGAAAATGATCCTAAATCGATAGGTATGATAAGAAACAGATCTTTCTTAAATCCTCCTAAGCGTTATATACATTCGCCCAAACTTTATGCGCTATTTATCACAAGAGGTGTAGCACATGAAAATCGCGTTCGTTATGGGTTGTCAATGCTTATTGCTATCACCAGCTTAATCCTCAAACGGTCGCTTATTATTTCTTGCAGCCTTACTTTGAGACAGACAATTTTCCAATTTGGAAATGAAAAACGGGCAAACCTAGGAAATTAAAAATGCTTAACCTGGCCGAGTGGCGGAGTAGGCAAAGAATCCGGACTAACAACGCAATGGGCCAATAACTCAAGTGCGATAGCTTTAGATGCTGATGCTTTAAGACCTTTAAGATAAAGGTAAAAAATCGTAAATTTAATTTTGTTTTAATTGAAATTATTTTGAGGACACCACACTTTGTCCAGCAAATCAATCTTTCAACATGTGTGTTCACTTGAATATTTTGATTGATAATTTTCAGAGAAAAGAGATAGAAACGGGAGATCTCGGTGGCCGTCTTTACGTCTCAGTATTGGGTTACAAGAAATCTTGTGGGCGGTAATTTAAGTGCTAAGTTACTTTAACTATAATCCTATTCACGTGTAAACTGTAGCACAGCTATGTGTAGCATGTCGTATAAGTCACCTCGGAAATGCAGTTTTCTGTTAATCATTAACAGATTATCTACAACTATCTGTAACAGACAAACTGCGATCGATCGGGGTAATAAAAGCTGGATCTATTTCAAGTCCCTCCCTGTATTGCATACATCCGCACAAAGTTAATATGTCCTTGAACCGCAAGCGGCGCAGGATTAAAAATAAAATATTTTATTTCATTACAACTCAGACATACTTTGTGACTGAGGGGCCTACTGGTCATCGCTTAATTTTTGCAATAGAGTTAACTGGCTAAAGTGGTCGACTGCGTTCGATTAGAGCTACATCGTGTGCCAACGGCTTCCGTTATTTAAACTTTTCTTAGTCTGTCATTCGTAGCGAGATCGCTAATAATTAGTAGAAAAGCAAAACTAGCAAAAATATTGAAGGCGGTGAACCGGTTTTCGTTCTCAGAAACTGAGCAAGTCCACAATGCCTGGTATTTATCAAACAAAGTCGGAAATCATAAATATCCTCCGCTTTTGCTATCAACCACACCGGGGAGCTACTCAAGTACCCAGCGAAAGAGTTGAGTTATTAGGAAAAGAGATTTCAGCAAAATGTTCCTT
>CCAG010014920.1:0-62361 GCA_001077435.1 Glossina morsitans morsitans
AAAAAAAAAGAAAAAAAATTAAATAAATAAATAAATAAAAGAAAATGTTGAACGCATGAGAGCAAGAAATGTCGCGAAAACACAAGAATCGAGAAAAGAGAAATAGAAATAAGTAGGAAAATTATGTTCGTTCGTAACCGAACCTTTTATACCCATCACCCTTATCTTAAGAAAGGCAAGAAAGTAAAAGAACTAAAGTCTCAAGCTCTATAGAAGAGCTACATTTTCATGCCGTATAGTGCGCGCGGCTGATTTTTTCTATTTCCAAAATAAAAGTTTTTGTCGCAAAGGCGTGTGGGCGTTGTACCCGGGTCTTTGGAAAGCTTAAGTGACTCCTAAATTCTTTTGCAAATTTGTAGTCGATGTCTTTATTTTCATTAACGGGAGAATGTTTACCACAGATACTACACAGTTGCGCAGACAGACGTACGGAGAGACAAACAGGCGAACACATTCCCAATTTGAAACTGGCCAAGAATTTATATACTTCATGGTATTTTTAAAACTTTTTGTTTAGCGCCATAAAAAAGGTATTGAGGCGCATCCTTCGATCGATTTGGCCCAATTTCAATATCAACCTGCGTGCAAGAACTTCCAATGTTTTTGCCGAATTTGAAGTCGATAGCTTAGTTTTTGCGACAATTAGGATTTACTGATCAGACGGACAGATGGACATTCTTAAATAGATTTAGAATGTGTGGCTGATCAAGAATACATATATTTTGTGGGGTCTCTGATGCTTACTGCTGGGCGTTGCTAACGTTTTGATAAAATCAACATACCCCTCATCGTTCGGTGATAGGTATAAAAATGAACATGAAAGACTAAGATTAAAAAAAAAGAAAATCAAACTCTTAAAATAAAATGATCTAAAAATAAATTACTAAGCACTTCCACACAATGATGCATATCCATGAAAAGTATGTGCATAATGTTCCTGATGACGATGATGAATACATAAGGATGAATAGTGAAATTTTCTTTTCTTCTTTTTTAATATTCTTTTTAGTTTCTAACGCAAATATGTTAAGGAATGCTTGCCTTTTAAGATTTTTTAGTTTCAAATTAAACAAATAAAAACGGAAAGAAAGTTTATCTTTAAAAATTATATTTAATTATGTTATGATATAACAAAACAACTAACTTCACAAGTCACACGGCAGCCGGAAGAAAAAATCAATTTGATTTTGTGACTTCTTCTCACTCTGAGATCTAATCACACATATTTTAACCACCCATCGGGCAAGTCGTATAGAAATTTTCCTGGTCATGACATAGTATAATACACAACAGCTTAAAGTGAATATTTAACATTAGGACTAACGCGTGGGTCAATTCGACCGTCCGCTAATAGGTATCGCTAGTGGATCCTAGAATATTCAGTTGTAATCTGAATATTAAGCAGATGTTATGTTGGACGGACTTATTCAATGGCAATTTGTACCGTTTGCGTTGGGTAGCTTGGCTTGAGATGCCTGCGTGGCGCTCTCCCCATATGAGAATAATTGGGCCATTTTGGGGACGAAGGCAAATGTTGAGCATTATAATTAATGAAGGGTGACATTTTTGCCCAAGCATTGTTGGATCGCGTTTCTTCTAATGTCCCAGCAAGGTATCTTACATTTTGTACGAAAAACGAATCATAAAATGTATCTAACATTGATGATTGATATGAAAAACGAACCCAACAATTGTATGAAAAGCGAAACATACAAGGTGTCCAACTTGGTTGCTAAGCTTGTTCACCCCGTCTGTTGTATATATTAGGTCGTGTACCACTATAGCGGTTCTATTGGGTTTTACTATAATTATTTCTCTCCTTATTATTATGATTATTATTGTAAATCATATCGACCAAGTACTAAACTTTGGATTACAGGAAAAGAAGATATTGAACAGAATTTTTGATGAGGGAAGGGCTAAAAACGTTATTCTACGTATTTTGCAGATACAGTTACAATGTTCATAGGACTAAAAATCGTATCGAAACTTCTTTCTTTTTAAACGAACAGTTCGTGCTGGAGGTATTAACGAGACAAAGCTTTCGAAAATCCTTGATCCCCCACATACCTAACTAAATGTCATTGAACGATTTGCACATTAATCTTCTTCTTCATGTTTAAGCAATCGTAATCACCCGCACACTCACACATGTGATTGTTCTCAAAATAAATATTGTCTGTTTCAGTTCTCTGTTAGTTAAAATGCCATAAAATTTTCATAATTCGGGAAAAAATTTTGCATTTCGCTTATTTAAGCATACGCGCGGTCTTTATATAATCGATTTAACTCTTTTTTTTCGCTGAATATTTACGTGAACAATCTGGTTGCGCAGATTTACTTACATGAAATGATTCGTTTGGAATAACTTTTTCGAATTCTTTAGTTTTTCTTTAAAATATTTATTTGAAATGAAAAGCATTAAGATTTTGTGAGTTTCACGTTGGTTTCAATCGAACCGCTTTTGGTTCGTCTCATTTATTATATTGTTTTCTGTTTTTAGCTCTGAAACTGAAAACACGCGCCCAAACACAAACACATTAATATATAAAAAGAAATTAAAACTGACTTAAAACGAACGCACGTCACGTAATCTGGTGGATGTGTACTGTACATCGAAGAAAAATTGAAAATAAATTTGAAAAGAAATAAAAAAAAATAATTAAAAAAACACTATACGTAACACAAGCACCAGCACCGTGTATTTATTACACTCGGTTTATAAATTTTCTTTTTCTTCTTCTCACGAGATTCTCTTATTTCTGATTCCGATTTTATATATATTTTCAATTTCTTGCGTATTTTCCTTTTTATTGTTTTTATTTATTTTTTTTTTTTTTGCACGAGATCTTCTAAAATCGGGCAGTTTCAGCTGTTTTGGTAACGAACTGTGATAAAATTAAATATTAAGGAACTTCTTTTTTTAACATTAAAGCAAAGAAAAAAAAAAAGCAAACAGAAAACAAGAAGAACAATGAAAGGAACTAAAACGTCTATCCGCGAGCGATTTTCAACTGAAAATGACTTTAGTGCATTTTTCTATGGTATGAGCTCTTTAAGCTGTATGGGGAAATTTATTTTTATTCATTATTTTAATTTATTTATATTTTCATTTGATTCATCTGTGAGTTTTCCTTTGCTTTTCTTTTCGTTTTTGTTTTGCTTTTCCGTTTTTTCCTCCTTTTTCTTTGTAGTTGACTTTGCTGCATTTCTGACTGACAGACCAGTTCTTGTATATGCGTTCAATATTATTTGCATATCGCATTGATATTCTTTGTCAGGCTATCTATGAGAAATATTTCTTCTTTTCATGGCACGATTTGATTATTTCTTTTATGATAGATATATATACATATATATATATATATATATATATATAGGTGAGCGCATGAATTTCAATGCATACTGTTTAGTAAATATTTATAATATAAAAAAAAATTTATTAGTTACATTTAATTGCTGTAATCTTTATGCCAACATAAACACATCTCAAGAAATTAAAATTAAAATTGTTTCATTATTCTTTCCTTAAATTACATATTTACATTTATGTGTATGCAATATATTTACAAGTGTTTTTATTCGCATCGTTATATACATATGTATATAAATATATTATAGATGCATACATCAAAAGAGCAACGGTACGCGTCAATGTGTTCTATAGAAATAAAGAATACCCTTCGAACAGGTCTACATATAAGAGACCTTTACAGTGGGACCTTTGTTGACTGCCTTGAATATCCATTAATGCTAATTGTGAAATTATACCAAAGTCAAAAGTGATATATTGGCCCTTGTTACCATAGAAAGAGTTGCTTTTCATGAGAACCTTTGCAGGCGGAGTAGTTCGAAAAATAAGTCATTGTAGTCTAAGCTTAATACGTCCTAGTTTTAGGCCAACTTCCATCGTAAAAAGCGCCAAATTCTTTTTTGGTTTTTTTAATTTGGCCAAAGCTTATTTTTTGTATTGTATATATATGTGAGGACTTTCAGGCAACAGACCTGTTCCATACAAATTTCCTAGATTCACGCAATGTGCCAAAATGTCATTTTTGACCAATTTTTTCAAAAAATAATAAAAATCGCTACTTGTATTCATATAACGACTTTTCGAAAATATGGTGTTATATGGGACTCAACCCCTTCCTTTTTCAAGCATTCATTCTTAGCCTAAAACAAATTAGAGAGTATATCATATTTCATTAAACTATTTCGAGAAAAATATAGAAGACAGAAATCATATGGACAGGCGGATAAAAGGACAGACATGCCTAAATAGATTCAGAAAACTATCTATCTATCTCAAGTCGCTAAATACATTTGCACTTAACTTAAGCTTCCCCCAGACAGTGTAAAGTATAACAATTTATTATTATTATTATTATTATTATTATTATTTTTATTAATTTTTAAGACTAAAATCTTAAAGCACCAGCATCTAAGGCTTTCGGCTTTATTGAAAACTCTACTGCACTTGACATTTGAACAATTCAGACCGTCATATACCGTCTATAATGTGAAGCATTAAAAAATCGTAGTGACAGCGGATTTTGAAAAAAATATTATGCTGCCAGCGTTGGATCCCACTTTGCAAACGACACCATAATCCTTGAGAAATAAACCATTTTTACAATCATCAGCGAAGGATAAGGCGTATATTCGTTTTGTGAAATCTAGAAGCAAGCCTCAGAGATCTCACAAAATACATACAGACTTGATGAGCATCAAATTTTAAACCGCTTGAAGCATGTCTATCTTTCTGTGTGTCTGTGGTAAATATGCTCCTGCCAGCAACACCCAGAAGCAAGCTTGAGGAACAATACAAAGTCTCCATATTATTGATCAATGTTGGGCGGTGCTGGGTGTAAAAAACTCGGTTTTCTTAGTTGTCTTTCAAGGTCTTTGGCTTTTGTGACTTTCTTAAAATCATCCAATAAGTGAAAAATGCTTTCATTGATCCCTTATCGAGTTATTGGGGGAATGTCAAACATGAAAATAGAGACATAAGATCTTACACAAATGAAAGTCAATTGCTGTTAAACTTTTTCGAATTTGTGACAACTACTTTTCATACCCACAAATAGATTAAAAACTAATTTTCACAGCCTCAACGTCTTTTCTTTTGACGGATATAATTAAAATAAGCGGATAAAATAATCTTAAGATGCTTAAAACAAAGCAAATGATTTTCTTTTCTCTTCATAAATTCCTTTTAGAGTAACTATATATGGAGCCAGACATACACAAGTAACCGCCTATTTAGGTCGATATCTTTTTTAAAAAAAATATGATATCAATTTTCTATTTATTTGTATCTCCTGACCAAGTATAAAGGAGAGCGTTTCGTCTTCTCTCAAAAAATAGGAACTTTGAGTTCACTAAAAAGCAGTTAGGTAAGATCTGGGCTTCATCCGCAATTATTAAAAAACCCTACATATACATATTTACGTACGGAGAAGAAAGTGCACAAATATATGCATAGCTAACGATCTGCTACCATACCGTAAAGTTGAAACCATAAGCAATACCCTTTACGCATGATTCAGTACACAATTAATGTATGAAATGAATTGAGCCCTCAAATACCACACGCAAACCTGTTTTCGGCCCATGTCGATTTTCTTGTTTCCTTTATACTTTCAATTTCTTTCAAGGCAGGGAAGATCCGCGTAAGAAGAGCGACTCTTGTATATATTAACACGTAAATGTAAAACATTTGTTTAAGACAATTTCCAGATGACATAAAGAGAATACATGCATTAAAATGCAATCAATTCTTCAAGTAGAACATAGACAAAGAAACGCTGAAGGTAAGGAAAAAAGCAAGAAAAAGTTGAATGCGCTAAAGTAAGGCACATCTGATGATCTATGATTTCATGATACCCACATTTAACAAGCAAGTAGAAAAAACGCGTTGTTACTTGTGACCTTCATGTGGTGTTGGTCAGAATGTGGCTAAAGAAAATCCGAAATTTTTTTTTTGTTTTTAGTGCTAAATAAAGGAACGCCAGGTAGGAGTTTTGAATAAAGCTAAACACAGCTGATTAAAGGAACGCTGTCATTGTAGAGGAGTCATCCATTGAAGTGATTTGCATTGTTCTTGCAGAATAACGAATTTATTTTAAATTACTTTAAAATGTAAAAAAAGAGAGATAACACATCACTGGTTGCAGTGAAAGTCCTTCCAGTGTATTGAAAATTAGTTGCGTAATTGTTCTCAGAAAAGAGCCATGCCAACGATGTAACTGTTGTCCAAACTTCTTATTGAACTCTAAGTTTCATAGACAAGCTGTAAAAATGATCGCAAGTTGCTTATCATAAATTCGGACAAGAAAAATAAAATGTAAACAACATTTCCGGATAAAGTGTGTAGTATTTTCACGGTCAAGCTGCTTTTAATAGCAAACTTTAATCTTAACCATAAGGATGAGAGCCTCGATTAAGACAAAAATGGATTCTAGCAATTCTTCTAATGCTCTTAGGTATGCCTGCAAATAGCTTTTGCAAGTTACATTAGAATAGTTATATGAATTTAATGCCACTGAGTGTTCTGGTTGTGCTCACCCAAACCACATTGGAGATAGAACTTTCTTTTTTAAAACAATGCACGTTTTGAAAGCCATATAAACTGAGTTTCTATTTAATGAGAAGAGCTCGCCCACGCTAAGAGCTACTATTCGCTTCATATATTCTTAGAAGATGTAGCCTTCTTCCCATATTTTTATTTTTCAAATAGCGAAAGGCAAAATAATGGGTTGATGCGCACATTGTCAAGACCAAAATCCGCCCTCCATTTGATACGCTGCGTAGCTAAGTGCAACAGTAGTAGGTAAGTTAGTTCGCAAGGTAGAATATTTTTTATGGAGGAGTTAGAGACCGAGCGTGGTTGACATAAATTTAGTAATCGAATCGAAGCATTGGCTTTGAATAGAATCATATGATTGGCAACGCAATCTTAAAAGCCTGAAGGAGAAGTAAACAAGAAGCTCCGCATCCTTTCTTTAGTCATCTGCCAACGTGAGCAGACATGTGGAACTAAAAGTTCTTAAAATAGTTAAGTCGTGTGAAAAATCAGGATAAATCGGTAAAGCCATTTTCAGAAATCGCAGGTTCAAAAAGGGTAAGTCCATGTCAGAATCCGCAAAGAAAAGGACTTTCATTAACTTAATCATGTCAGTTAATCAGCGAATAAGAATTTTTTTAAGTTATAAGAATTTTGCATTGACATCTGCTACTTTTCAAGGCTAAAAGAGCTACAAGAACCCTTCATCCTCTAGCTAGTTAGTTAGTTGTTAGAAAAGTTAAAAAAGACAAGAAAATAAAAAGATTCCCTTCAAAACAAAAAGCAGATCTATGCAAATATTTTCGTTCCTCATTCATATCTGTTTAATAGAGCTTATGTTGCACATTTCATAGAATTACAAAACCAAAGGATAAACACGTCAACATTTTTGAATGATGGAGCATAGCAGAAAAGCATTCAAAAAAGGATTTTAAAAACCGGCACGTACATGAAACGTGTATACAAATCGCAACAATTTAATGGAGGGTCGTTAGAATGTAAACACGCAGGGAACACATATGCACGACCTTTTGCAAGTGCATTAATTCTACACATTATACAGATACACTCTCGTCAATTCATAAATAGTTGTGTACATAAGAGCGTTCAGAAATTTTTGTACAACGAAACGTTATTCTTTGTTATTCTTATTCGACTTCTGTTGCAATTAATACAACGAAAATCAAGGCTTGTGCTATTCAAAGTCGTGCCAGCGTCATCTTAAGAAGTTAATTTGCAGACGCATCTCATTGTTTAGAGCGCCATTGTTACAATTTTCTGGAAATCAGTACTCTTATGATACACAAGTGTAATATTTTGTTAACCGTATGTGTGCAAGTATTTCAGCACACTGACTACGTATGAATCCTTACATTTACACATATATGAATATATGCATTGTCTATGTGTTTCATATGTCTCTGTCCGTTTGGCAGTCCCATGACATCTGTATACTTTTGTTATTGTGTCTTTGTTTCTATGCCGGTTTTTATGTCTGTTTTTGTCATCCAGACAAACTGTCTTTTATATGCAATGATAATGGCATCAAAATTGCCATCGCACTTGCACACACACTCACACTTGACAACCTATTATAGCAAAATAACTCAACCGTTTACATTTTTACACAATCACGAACACGAATGCGTATAAAAATTTTTCTTTGATATGTTGCAGAGTTAATAAAAATTTATTGTTTTCTTTGCTGACATTGAATGACATTGAATTGCATACTCCGGGGTTTTATTGTGTGTGAAATTCATTTAACATATTTATTCGTTCTTTCCATTACAGATAACTTCCGGTTTTAATTTATATATATATATATATTTTTTTTTTTTTAAATATCTCTCTAAATAAAACATGAAATTTATTAAACAATTTCTTCAGATAAATATTTATTTCTTCGATAATAAACTAAAGAAAATGCCAAAAAATTAAAATAGCTTTACGGGCTTGTGCTTCAATTACTATTGTCCATCGCATTAAATCGATTTTTTTTTTTTTTGCATTCGGTACTCATAGCTATGGATGGGCCCGCTTAGGGATATGTTTTGTGCTGTTTTTTTTCAGTATGGTTTTTGACGTATTTCCAACGCTACAAAACAACTGCAACTCGTTCTAAAGAAGACATTCTTTTGGGTTATGTTATAACACGTAAAAACATTGTAGTGCGGCATGGCCCACTATTAAATACCCTTTACCACCGTACAATTATTCATATATCGAATCTCAAAATGGGACTTGGGAATTGGTAGAAAATAGGTCCTAACCGAATCATTTTCAATACTGGTCGTTCCTGGACCAAAGTATTTCATCAAAATATCTCAAAAATTATGGCTTGCAGGTTGAACGGACAACAAGATTTTATAGATGTAGAGTGTGACAACGGGTTGTACTTAATCAGCTGATGGCGAATGATTACAAATAATTGCTAATTAAAAGAAAAATAACTTTCTCTCTCTCTCTCTCTCTCTCTCTCTCTTCTTTTTCGTAATCACCTATGAAAAATTTAACTTTTTCTGTCGCTCTTGTATTCAGCTGCGAAAGCTAACTTTAAGCTACGGGATCACCCCCTTTTCTTTTTAAACTATTCTCTGTCAGTAGAGGTATAAGAATTCCTTTCTTCCTTTCTTTAGGCAATTTTATGTACTTTCATTGTCAAATGGCGAACATTTTTACGCGTTTTGAGCGTATAACTGTTTACCATGCAATCGCACATGTGCACTTGTATATATATACATATATATATAGTTTTCTACTTCTGCTTCAAGTGTTTGATTAAACGCAAAATTTTGCTAGTTTCAGTTGAACAATCTGACATTTACACAATCTGTTTCTTTCGTTTGCTTGGTTACTAACTCATCGAACTTTTCACGTTTACGTATTCGCACACATCTACCTGTTAGGTGGTCCTCTAAACGATATGAAAATTTTAAAAGGTCAAAGTGCACACGTTTGATTGTTAGCTATCATAAACTGGCGTTTGTAACTAACTTAACGTTAACTCTAGTTATCCTCAATACTTTCAGTCTATAGGAGAATACAGTCAGTGTGTACATGCAAATGCATGTGAATTTTTTGCCCGTATGCGCATATACCAATTTTGGCTGAAAAGTTTCCGACCTTCAAACCCTTTTTTTCAAAATTCCAAT
This sequence comes from Glossina morsitans morsitans, assembly GCA_001077435.1. Taxonomy (NCBI): domain Eukaryota; kingdom Metazoa; phylum Arthropoda; class Insecta; order Diptera; family Glossinidae; genus Glossina; species Glossina morsitans. The sequence continues at coordinate 9,721 of CCAG010014920.1, forward strand.
TTGTATCCATCATCGTAATCTTATTCGAGGATGATACGAAGACTCCTCACTTTTTTATCGAACGACTTGTCAAGACCGTCAAAATACGCTTCAGTTTCTATAAGGATCTCATTACTTACTGCAAATCTTTTCTCCTACCCGAACCCCGAGGATTCATTCTCAGCCAAGCTGACAGAGCTACGTTTCAATGAAGTGGGGAAAGAGAGAACGAGTTATGGCTTTATCGATTGAGCACTCACTGTAATTACGAGCAAAGTTCACTCTGCTGCGCTTGGAATTTGAGCCTGTGAACACTGACTTCATAGTCGCTATCCTTGACTACTTGGCTAGACACGTGGACAAATTGCAATAGATAGCTGATATTGCAAGCATTGCAATGAGGGTATTCACTATGTTGTTTGAAAATTTGGCCATGAAAAAGCTGTTTTCCGAATGCGTACAACGTCCGTCCACAGTGGAGCAAAAACACAATGCGACGAGCCCATGGCTAGAACGGAAAAACTTGCATGAACTGAAATTCGAATTGCTGTCCCACATATCGTATTCCCACTCAGCGACTAATGTCTGTCTGCAAATTCCAAAAGTACCCTCGATGTAAAGGGACTTGGATCAAATCATAAGGTCGTTGCGGAGAAAGAAGCATATTTTGAAGACCTGTGCCCGACACGGTGCGATAAGAAAGATATAGAAATAAATTCCTTAACTTCTGTGAACAAGCGCTGTCAATTTTCATTTCAATGTCGAGAACTTTCCAGACAATCTATGTGTTATAACGGAAATGGCAAACAGGATATTTGAAATTGTTATGTCATTTTTGTTATTTACTCAACACCGTATCATAGGGAATTGTTGGCAATTATTGCATTTTAGCTACACTGTGTGCTGTGCAAGTTCCAATGAATTTTTGGCCTCTCAATTATTTTTTGTTGTTGCTAGGTTTCTTTCTCTCAAAAATTATTTGACGAATTTCCGTTGCGTTTCTCTTCTTTTTTTTTTTTTTTGTTTGTTTTTTCATCAAACAAAAAAAGGCATCACGCATTATTTTGAAATTTCCGTTTCCCACCCATAGAACGTTGATACTACACTGACACCGTGCTATGGGTTTCTGCTTATTTTTAAACATTATCAGCATATGGCAATATATGGTACTGCGGCACATAGTCATAAGCCTTTATGTTTCTATATACATAAGCAGACATAATAGAAAAAAAAAACTCTTAATGAGCTTTTTTCTACAGCATATATAACCTTCAGCATTTTTCATCCAAATGGAATAAAAAGTATAATCAGAAGAAAAGCGTTTGATTCGTGTTGACTGAAAGAAAGGTTTTTGCTGTACTCGGCTTATAAAGAAAAACGATCACATTTGTCAAATATGATGGCACCATGTTGCGTGTAATTTTAAGGAGATTTTTCTTTCGTCTTCAGTGCTCTTTGTTTTAATATTGCGGATAAGAATTGTTTTGGTTTTCGTTATGTTGGTGCTTAACTCATAAACTGTCATCTAAACTCCATAATGTTTATTGTGTCAAAATGAACATTTTCTTGGCAGAACGTTATTTTTCTTATTTTGTTTTCTTCATGCGTATGTTCTTTTGCCGGAGTATAAATTCGTTCTGATATGCTTACATACATATGTAGGTACACAAGCATACATAAATACAAATGCTTTTTCGTATTATTGTGACTTTTGTCATACGATAGCTTCAGCTTTAACAATATGAATACGAATGCAAAATATTATATAAAGCATACAAACAATAACAAAAACTTAGCAAGCTTAAGCAAGCAAGCAATGCGTTGTCTGACGATTTTAAGGTCAGAGAGAAAGATGTTGTTTATTAAACTGACAACACACGCAAGGATAGTAATGTTTTTCATCTACGCAGGCATACGTATACGTGCGCGTACGCATATCTATTTTTTTTGTATACTTTTTTTTGTGTTTTTAGGTACAATGCAAGTACAAGTTCTAGTGCACTAAAATATATACAGTGACGGTTGTCTTTAATAGTGTGTTCGAAGTAAGAGCACTGAATATTATACAAACGAGCTTAATGGTTTCATTTTACACACTTGACTAATAAGTGAGTTAAATTTTTCACTGCAGAGCAGAAAGCCTACTCACCGCTCGTGTATGTCTTTATCATTTTTCTCACACATTTCCATATTGAGTTTCTGCATAAATGCATTTTTGTTTTCTGCTCGCGTATGTATTGAAAAAAATAAAAAAATATTTTAAGTAAAAAAAAAATACGAAGTTTAGCTGAAGAAATTTTAAGATTTTCATTTCGTTGCATACCCAACAATATCCGCGAAATGAAATTTTCTTAGTAATGGATTCCCGTCGTTAAACGAAGAACGTCATCATTAAACCAACCAATACTTTCGTAAATTTTCTAATAATATAATTTCAACATTTAATCAAGCAATAGTTTGGGGACCGTCAACCTGTAATCAATCAACGGTTATATTCTCAACATGTAATCAATCCATTGTTATGAGCTCTCTTCAAAAGATAAAACCTCAACATGTACTCGATTGACTTTTACGAGCCGTCTCGGACGGATGTAACCTCAACACTTAAGCAATTAATGGTTTCGAGATTTGTTGGAACGACATAATTAATTAACTATTTTCGGAGATGTCGGGAGGATAAACCCTCAACATGTAGTGAATCAAATTTTACGAGCTGCCGCGGGTGGATATAACGCAACATTTAAATCAGCCATTTTGCAATTTTTTGCTTTCTTCACTCAATTTTCGGTAAATTGAAATGTCGCCGTCGTCGATACGTTTTCATTAATTTTATAACGGATAACCTACAAAATATTAAACTGCTAAAGTTGAAATTTGGATGTAAATTTGTTTTCTGTAACCCCATCTACCCACTCGTAGAAAACGTCCATCGCCGTTGATCAAAAAAATTGTAGAAGCAGCTCGGACATCTGCTTCGCCTACTTTTCGGTTTGATTTGCGAGCTCATTTACAAAACCATAATGTTTAAGAAAACACTTTTTAGTTCAATTTTTTTCAATTGGGGGCGCTGTATACGCACTTTTCATTCAACCAACAAAATTTTCTACAGAAAAACAATGTTCATCGAATGATTTCAGACACTTCATAAACCAAATTACATAATACCCATATGGGCTTACAAGTAAGCGATGCAGCACTAACCAATTGTTCTCTGCTTTTATTACTCAAAGAAAGAAAAGCCAGCGACATGAAATCATTTCCGAATAAATATAATATCGTTACACAAACGCAATTAAAGTTATGTAGAAATGAAACGATCCGATATAATCGTGTAACTCAACACGGTTTTTTATTTTCCTTGGAACGATATTATGTGCACCGTAAGCAAAACAAGCCAAAACGTCATAATTGGGTAACGTCGACTATCAAACATTCTATAAACTATTTGCAAATTTTCACTTATGTTTATAATGAAACATTCAAAACGAAATTATACAAGGTCCACTTTTCTTGAAACGTCTTGTTTGAAAGGAGTATATTGAAAAGTAGACCAACGTGTTCCAGGTTTGTCACAACAATGTGTTTCACCATAAATTACGAAATATTAAGCATTGTTACGACATAAGGTCTTACATTTTGCAGATGTTTCGAAACACAGTTCCATCATATCTAAATTTTACGCATTCTCTTTGTATCCCAATGGTGTTTCTATATCTTATATCCTAAATCACAGCTGTAGTACAAACGTATATCAACTTTGTGCGGATATATGCTCCACCCAAATGGACTTAAAAGTGACCTAACTTTTACAATACCGATCGATTCAGAATCGCTTCCTAATTTGATTTACGCGTATTTGTTCGTGCGTCCGCCTTAGCTCTTTATGTTCGATCAAGGTCACCATTTTTCAGATATTTCGATGAAATATGTTCCACTGCCGTATTTTGCTCCAGGGGTTTTGGGAAATGGTTTGTAGCGCGCCATTTTTTCGATCAATTAACGTACAATGCTTTATTTTGAAAAGTTGTTATATGAATAACTGTAGGGAGTTGTATAATATTTAGTACGTCCACTATAGTGTTTTTAGTCGCTTTGTTACATATAATAATTTTTGCAAAACAAATGAAATATCAGCTGACTTTAGAATCGTTCTTGCAGATCACGAGACCAATTTTCAATTTTTTTACTACCTACTACTACCAATCACTCAGCGGATGCCCCTATTCGTGTAACACGGTGACGGCCAGAAAGAAGAGGAGGAAAAAGAAGCGAATTGGGGAGGCAGCAATCCAGTAGGTGTATGCCCAATCGGAAAGTGTTATGCATTGATCGACTGAGCATTTACTGTACCTATGACCAAAGAAAACTCTACCGACTCTCACTTGAGATTTGAACCTGCGAACACTGACTTGGTAGTCGAGGTTCTTACCTACTCGGATATTGTGGCGGATGCCATTAACTTTGTGACCATGGAAGAAGTATTTTCGCAACGTTACCAAATTTCTGACGCGGGTTCCATGTATAAAAATCAGTTTACTTACATTAACTAATAAACAACTTCCTAGAACATATTTAATTGAGAGGAAATGGTTTCCCTAGAAGAATTAATTATTAAATGTTTATGACATTACGTTCTTCATAGGGCAATTTGTGGGAGTAATTTGCTATGATTGCTTGTGTGCTGATGCATTATTTATTATACGAGCACAGGGCAATTAACATTGACATCTCTAACAACAAGCACATCAAAATTTCATGAGCAGCGCTGCACAGAACAATAAACCAAATGAAAGTTTAACACAATCAAAGTAAAACAAAACTTATCCGTATAAATTTAATCGACAAATTTCAAAGTTCATCCTTAATATTCGTAATCCTAGATCGTGATAATGAAATAAGGAAATATAATGAAAGAAAATCATACAAATAATTTATATTTGCAATAACATTGTTTTTCAAGCTCTCGATGGTAAAAACAAGCAAAAGCACAATTGTGGTCCCGGCGCAGCGTTAATTACCCTACAGCACTTCGGTTAATACAGTTCTGCCATGATTTTAAATAATAAAAGATGGATCTATTTGCGGTTATTGCAGGTATCAGCACAAACTTAATCTACCTTTGTATCGTGTAGGGTAATTGGTGTAGGGTATAGTAATCTTAATAAAATGAACACAAAACTCGCTTCATAAGAAACAATTTAAGTTACAACGAGCAACCCGCTTAACAAGCCATAATCAGAATTGGAACATCATTTAGCAATATTATCACATTGTACATCCACTTATAGCTTAGTGTGATACAAAATAATTAAACCCTGAGTTGAAAAAATTAATGTCAGAAATACTGGTAAAGGTAACAAATCAAAATGGCAACGAATCAAAATTCGTCGAAATATCTAAAAAACTTGCGACGTGTAAGTTGAAAACAAAAATGTATCGACAGAAGGACCAGTGGACGCCGAGACAGACAAGCTTTAATCGATTCATGAAATAATTGTGATTCAATCGGTATCATGAAAGGTGCATTTCTCGCTAGACTCCTGCTGGGCTATGCATACATCCGCACATATTAGTATAATTGACGTAAACCTAAATTCTGTTCGTTTATTGATAAAATTAAACTTTTATTTAACAGCTTAATAATCGAAATTTTCACTATCATTTTCTATGGATTTTAGCTTACGGACGTCCCCATATTGGAAAGTTCGTGGTTTCGAGGTGAAGGACACATCAACTCATTCTGGCACGTTTTCAACTTTGCAGACCAATTGATTTACTAAATATGATTCCATCGATATGGACCAGTGCGAATTAAAAAAAAATAGCTTTGAAGACTAGTCGTCGAAAGGGGGAGAAGCTTCCAGCTCAAGCGGAATATAACCTCCCGCATTTGCATATGATGTCGACGGACAGTTATATGCTGATTCCATCGCGTTATTTTGTTAAAAATGTAAACCAATCTGACTTATACCGATTTGAACTTAGATCTTGTACGGTGTAAAAAATCGAATAGATTTAAAGTTCGAAGTCCTGCAGTTAACTTTTATACTTTAATCCAACAGCGAAATCATGATCCTTTTTATCGACTTGAACTCTCCAAAAAATATTACGCTATCATCCCTAAATTAACTTGTTCTTATAATCATTATTAATGAGCGAAGTACACATAAACTAATGTGACATTTTATTGCATGTTAATTAAATTTCAATATCAACCCAATAAATTTGTTATAAAAATAACGAAAAAAAAACTAAAAGCGAAGAAGAACTAAACTTTCTTACTTTACAATATTGGGTGGCTCTAATTGCATTTTTTGAGTTTTTTTGAATGTACATAGTAGTTTTTCTCGCGCGTATTGAACAAAACATCCGGAAATCAGTCAGGTCTGTTTGGCCTATTTTCAATGCCATCCTACGTACAATAACTTCCACTATTCCTGACGAGTTTGAAGCCGTTATGTTCATTTTTGCGACCAAGATGATGTTTACCAAAGTCATTACAACGATAATTACGCAGAGGGACATGGTTAAACCGACTCAGAGTTTGATATTGATCTATATGATCTCTAAAGCTTCCTCTTTCGAGCGTTTTCATAAAATGAATATAATCGCACCTTCCGGTGGTAGAGATAACAAAGACATTTTAGAGTCTTCTAATCTTTTAGTTAAATTTAATTTTTTGTACCCTGCCCCACTTGCGTTACAAGAAAATGTGAATTTGCGCGGATATAAGTAGTACGCAAAAGGGCTTAAGACAGACCCACCTTTTACTATACCGGTCGACTCAAAATCATTTTCTGAATCGGTCTAATCTTGTCTGTCCATTTGTCCATCTTGTTTTCTTGTGTTCAACCTACAAGCCACAATTCTTGACATGTTTTGATGAAATTATTTGGCCCAAGGACCATTGTGCCGTGACCGAAAAGTCTAAACCTGCTAATATAGTCATAGCGTTGGGGTGAAGTCACTTGATGTTATAGCGATAATTCTGGCTGTAGTGTCGCCACTTAAACACCTGATAGAGATATTGCGTTTTTTAATAAATTATAGACCCTTGAACTACTCTAACGTGCTAAATCCAACTGCCTCCAATAAATGTTATGATTATAACAAAAGCAATATTTTACTGCTTAAATCTCACCTTTCACATATTATGCTCGATTCCTCTGCTGGGAATATTGAAACCTTACTGTCATCGTTCTATAGTGTATTAAACCTAGCTATTTCGCCGTCGCCGATCAAGCAACCCTGCCCTCGAAGCAAGTGCCCGCCATGGTTTCACAATAGAATTAAATATTACAAAAATAGGAAAAACAAACTGTTCAAAAAATTTATGAAAAGTGTCTGTGCTTACGACTATTTCGCGTATTCTGCTCCAAGGCATAGATTTAATTACCTCAACCACAAGTTTAATTGCAGATACCTTCAGTTGGTAAAATCCTTACTGCATGTTAATCCTAAATATTTTTTGCAGTTTGTCAACTCCAAAGGAAAAATCTCCATCCTCTGGATCCTCTGATGATGTTGAAACCTCAAGACTCTTTGCTGAATTCTTCCGACGAAATTTTTCAACTGCTAATTCCAATTTAACTATAAAGTATCCACATGCGATCACTAATGCGATTTTGATTCCTAACTTGATCATTTCAGAAAATGGGGTTTTAGATGGTTTGACGTCGCTAAAATATAGCTGTGCGCCTGGACCTGATGGGGTTGCATTTTGTACACTTCAATCATGCTCTGTCGAGCTATGGGATGTTATTTCAATGATTTTTAAACAATCCTTGAAATCAGGTGCTTTTCCTTCGTATTGGAAGAGTAGTTTCCTTATTCCAATTCACAAATGTGGAAATGGACATCACGTTGAGATCTATAGAACATCGCCCAGTTGAGTGTCTTACCTAAATTGTTTAAGCGAATTGTTACTCAGCACATAGCTTTTGCCATCAAATCTTATATTTGTCCACTCCAGCATCGCTTCCGGAAAGGAAGATCTACTGTTACGAATCCCTTAGAGTTTACTTGCCATCGTTTCAAGCCCTCTTCTAGTGGCTCTCGCACGGATATCGTATATACTTATTTTGGTAAAGTGTTTGACTTAGTTAAGCATAACTTATTGATCTTCAAACTCTATGCTTCCGACTTCCCTTTCTTTCACTTAGTGAAATGCATAAGCTCTTATCTGCATAACATAACATTCAAGGTTCTGGCTAACTTCATCAACTTGAATGAATTTCCCATTTCCCCACGTCTGGTGTTCCTCAAAGCAGCCGCTTTAATTTAATTAATTCTTAAATCTTAATGTGCGCTGACGATATTAAACTGTTTTCTTCCTTCTCCTTGGAATCGCATTCGTATCAGTTTCAAATCGACTTAAGTAATTTGGTTACATGGTGCTCGTTAAATTTTATGAAATTAAATCTAAACAAATGCAAGAAGCTTTCTTTCGTCATTCAATACTGAGTAGTTCATTGATTCGGACAAGTTTGAAAATGTTGATTCGTTCTTCGATTCGACCCCTAACTAACTTGCAATCTTAACTTCTCGTTATGACTCGAAAATTAACTGGTGTTGTTTACTGTATCGGTTGCCAAGCTGTATAACATGTTTGCATGTTTGTAATAGCTTAGGGGTTCACTTGCAATTTGGTTCTGTACTGGTTGTTGGTCTGCCTCTGTGCTAGTTGTGTAAATGCTTTTTTTGCTTTCTTTCTTTCTTATTTATTTATACATGAATTATTATTTTAATTGTCAATTTTTTTTTTTCTTTATTTCTCTTTATGCGCTTTATACTAGTTTTTAATATCAATTAGTATAAGATTTACTTTTAAGAGGCTATTGAATTCAACCGCTAATTTAGTTTAGTTGGGTTTCTTGTGCAAGTAAATAAATAAATAAATAAAAGACCATTCGTTACGAGATCGTTACATATTCCTGTTCTCTTGTTATTACTATTGTAATTATTATTATTATTATCCTTTATTTTCTCTTTGTTTTACAATAAAAGGCAACCTATATATATATATATACAAGATTACACGGTTCACAGCATGTATAGAGTATTTGGAATTTACAATTTTGATGATTTCAATTTCGCAATTATCAAATATTCAAGAAGAGATTCCTTTACTGAGGGCCCCCCAGAAAACTTCTGGCAATCCTTGCTTTTTGTAGGACCACTGCTAAGTGCATTTTTTTCATAGATCTTTGCTTATGTTGAGTTCTTTCAATGCACCCTGTGCACTTCTTGGTACTAATCCAGTGCTAGAGGCTATTATTGGTATTATTTTAACCTAATTGTATTGAGTATTTGGCGAGCTTTCCCTGGTTCATTTGGTGCGAAAGCTCACTATGTCCGGCCTAGTAGCAGTTGTAATGTGGATTGTAAATACGGTTCGATCTCAACACATTCGGGGGTTGTTGTTCTCCATGAACTATGCATGTTCTTTGTTAGCCTCAGCTTTTTAACCACGTCTTTGTAAGGTTTCCGAATTCGTTTTACACCAAAAGAGTATTTTTAAACTAACGTTGTATATGAGTTGATTGCTTTGATGGTTTGTTTGACGTTATGGGTTGTTTTGCGAATCTGGTTCACACGTTTATAAAATTCTTTCTATAGCTCATTTTCAATTTTTGTTTAATCCAGTCATGTGGTTTGATTTATCCCTAGATGTTTGCATCTCTCAGTCGATTTAATAGCTTCGATCATCGCACCATCAATTAGTTCGGGGAAAGTCTGTTATAGTTTCCCTCGAATGACCGTAAGTGTCTTATGTTTGTCGATCCCAAACTCCAATTTTATGTCTTTGGGAAATATCGCAACTATCGAAAGGAGCTTCCGTAGTTGTCCATTCGTCGCGTAGAGTTTAACGTCATCCATGTAGAGGAGGTGACTCGAAGTGAATAATTTTCCTTTATCCGCTTGTATACGAAATCCTATTTTACTACCACTTAGAACTTTCGATGACTATTATTATTGTTGTTATTGTTATTATTATTATTATTATTGTAATTTATCTACCAAAGTAATAAATTGTAGTATTAAAAGTAGGAGGAGAACTAGCAACTAAGACTGTCGGCTCTTCTTCTTTTTTTTTTTAAATTACTCTAGTCGCCTTAATAACGTTAAATATTTTATTGATGTTATCTTGTCCAGGTGCGACCAAAACGGAGTCTTCGAATATTGAGAAGGTTTTTTGTTTGTGCTTTTGATGAAATGCCGATGATATTCTTGTAAATTGAAAGAAGGGCGCAAAATATTACTGTGATTTTTCTTCAGACCAAACCTTGCTCGCAACGGTAAACGTAAAACGGTTATCATCGTCGGAACACCGTGAACAAAATGAGGAATACTATTGCCACGTACGGAGGCAAAATTAATACTTTTTGGCTATCAAGTCATATTGGTCCCTTAGGAAATGAGTAAGTAGACCTAGCTATCACATCCGCAGCTTAAGTGTTTTTAGTTATGGACGACATGATCAAAAAGCTTGACCTTGAAAAGTACATCAGGAAAAAACAGACGGAAAAAATCGACAGTACTACTAGCAGACCTAAAAGAAGTCCATCTTTATAAATAACGGACTTGTACGGAGAATCAATTAGAAAATGTGCACTTGTCAGCACTTGGCAGACGAATTGGACAGACAAGCAAGCTACCTTAAGAAGTTAGATATTTTAGGGCTACCGATCACTGATAACTGGGAGTATGGACTGACATGAGCCTCGTAGGCAAGCAAAATACGTCCTTACAGGATGTAAAAAAAGAAGAGTCGATAGTCTTAGTTGCTAGGACTCATCCAACTTTGTAGTCCTAGAACTTATATCTTTGATATAAGAATTGTAATAATACTACTCCGACTTAATTCATTAAGTTTGCCATTAGATATAATATATATATCATTGTTTTTTTCTTGAGTACTCACTACTCAGTCCCTTGTTCTACTTATTCATTTGGAAGTTTGCGTCTGTTAAGGAAGGTTTACAACAAATTTATTTCGTTTCCTCGCTATCGCGGTATATGCGCGAATCTATTCTTCATATACAACAGACAATCCTTCAAATCGCGCACAGTACGGTACGTATGCCGAGTGGGAGTTGAAATGTACTAATAAGATCATGACTTTTAAACCGATATTATTCTAGCTAATAAGATCCATTACACCCTACACCCTCACCTATTCTAGAGAAAGTGCATAGAGAGAAACATACATTCAGAAGGACTTAGGACTTTTTTTTAAACCGACCGATAGAAGCTTGTTTCATATTTTTTGAAAGATATTTATACAAAATTCAACATATTTTTTCCCAAAGACAAACTTCCTTGAAGGTCGATTGGATCGAATTTTGAAAGTCGTTATCTGAAAGAAATTATCAATTTACAAAATTACTCGAAAAGGTCGCTAAGTAATAGTACTCGGGTGTAATAAATAGACATGAAAAATACAATGTGAATGAGCCAATTTTTTGACTTCTCTCATTCTATTCGCCTTTATAATGAGGTAATTTTTAATATCTTATGACGAAAATTGTTTTATAACTACAATCTTATCAAATTTTGACCAGACAACTGTATCTCTTGAACTCTGCCCCATATATGAAAGTTCTCAATGCAACAAAGTCTTTGGCAAGAAAATTAATTTTGCAAAATTTAGACCACTTCCTTGAATTCGACTCCTACATAATGGCTTCCATGAAAAGTATGCTTTTCCTTTTATCAAAAGAACAGGAAAACGAAATGGTGTGCGATATTTAATAGCCGCCCTTGTGTTAGCCGCATGATGTTTTGCGTGTTTTTTTTAGGTTTGTGAAATCAAACCAACAGTTGATTAGATTTTTAAAATTTCGTATGCATATTATTTTTGTTATTGTTTACATACATATGATTTATATGTATTAACAATTAGAAAAGCCGATGGCTGGTTAGTGCTTTAAGACTATAATCTGACGAATTTATTCTCTGGTTAATTTAATGATAACACTAACACTAATAATAATACAGAGTTAACGAAGAATAGCGTTGATGATGTCAAGTATTTACAGCCAGATATATCAGTATTTACAGTAAGATAAGTATGAAGATCTGAACACCGATATTTGCAGCAAAAGTTACGATCTCCTATCACATATCCGCTCCTTGAAGACAAAATAATGTCTTGATATTATAAATTTGGTTTTCTCCACAAGATTATGCGGATCATAACACTAAGATATTTTCACAGAAAATTCACTTTGCGAGATATGAACGGAGAATGAATCTAAATCGACCTGTCCACAAGGCTATTCTTTGTTCACGTTGTAAACTTATGAAATTCGTTACCACTTCATATCCGAGGAGATTTAAAGTAGCTGTAAAGTCCTTTTATAGTCTATAATCACCTATACTGCAGTGTCGAAGGTGTGGCTGGCACATTAATTATTAATGCAAGAGGCTCTGGAAAAGCACCTCCCAATGGATACAACATGTTTTAATTCCGTATCAGCGAAGAGTGATTCAGCTACAGTCTAAACGATTTGATTACTACCTTACATGTTTCGTTAGTAGAGAGATTACAGAACCTTTGTAAAGATGGATTGCAGCTTGGAAAGTGTGGGCCATTTATTGGTGTACTGGTTCAGTGTGCTCCTGCACAGCATACTCGGTACTTTATTTTCGGCTGAATATATTACACAGATGATTTACCCCAAAGCTGGCTAAATAATAATGTATAGCTCATAAAACAAAACTTGAAGCATTCCAACTTCCAACTCCAGCGGTCTACGGTTTTCATTCTAAACACAAAACAATACAAGCATATTTATATTTATTGATTAATAAACAAACAAAACTGAAAATTTAACTTTGTTCAAACTTCTCTTACAATATATGGTAAACCAGAAAAAATTACTAATAAATTTATACTAAAGAGGCAGTTAATTTAAAATGCCGAATTTTATCTTTCTGCTTGTTTTTGTGGCGGAGCTACTTTCCTCAAACATTAGATTCTTTTTGCGCATTTCTTCTTGTTATCTTTGAAGGTCCCAGAACGGATTTTTCAAATTGAGCGCATTTCTTCTTGTTTGGCTTGGATTTTTCAAGCGCAACTCTGTTTTCCTTAAAAAAATTCGTGAAGTTTTGCTTGTTACTCAGAAATTATAAAGGTCAGACTTGTAAGGAAGCGTTTTGCTCCCTTACATATATATATGACAATATAAATAGGTTAATAATATATAAATATGCCGTAGCATTTCCTACACATGCGAGCAATACGGTTTTGGGTTCTTAGGTTTGAGAGGGTTGATATAGAAATAATCGATTCACTTACCGAACGGTTTCGCGGCTTATAAAATCATACGATTGCTACCTAGACCAAAAATAACAATAAGACAGACACAAGGATAGGCATGCAAGCAAACATTGCGATAGAAAAAAAAAATCTTATATGCATGATGATATTATACATATCATATGAAGATATGCTTAACGGTTCTGCGGCTTATCAAATCATACGATTTGGTACCTAAGCCAGCACTAGCAAGAAGATCATACGAGTTGGTACATAGGGTAGTATTAAGAATAAGATATACATAAGAGTAGTATTATAATAATTATTACAAGTAAGAGCTGAGATTATAACATAGATGCAGGCGAACATGCTCGATCAAACCTAAGTTAGCATACATAATAATAGATGTGTAAGAATATCATTACAGCATACATACAATTGAGTGTTGAGGTCGTAAGGTAGGTATAGTCAACACATCTACGTAACGGAACAGTGGTGGTAATCGCGACTATAAAAGAGCGCATGGCAACACGCTCATCCTTTCAGTTATGTTATAGCAGCCAGACGTAAGTGATCACAGATGACATAACTAGTTGACGTTACGGAAATTTTTTTTGGACTTGGCGAATAGAGGATGGCTGGCTTAGCTTAGTCGTCATCCCTGAATAACCGATAGACACTCTCTTCAGCGACATGAAACGGTTCGGGACGGACGAGTGGTTCTATAGGCCGAGGTTGGCTACTATAACACCCGCGGCGTATTCTTTCTTTTCAGAATCTCGCGATACGGTTAAAACGTGAAAAATAATCTTTCGGAACGAAGAAAAAAACATTGAAAGCGTTAAACAAGGGTCACCACGCTGGTTTTCTTCCCACTCCCCTTAAAAATCGCTTGTCTAATTCCTCGTAAAAAAAAATCCAAATAATAAGAACAAAATTCGAGTGTCCAAGTGTTTTTTTTACATAAAGTTCTTGGAAGGAGTCCTGGGGTGCCCTGAGCATACCCCGCCAAAGAAGGTTCGTTACAGACTTTTTACATGCAAGTGATTAAATTTTGTTTTTTACCTTTTATGAATTTAATGATTATTTATGGTAAGGCAAACAAAACAGAATGTTTAAAACTGTTATGTAAATTCTTCAAATGAAGATATATTATGTGCCTAAAAATGGGTTAATTTCAAAATGAATATGGTAGACAACACGGCCTGGTGGATTGAACTTTTCTTGATAATACCAGCGATATAGATATCATATGAAAGAACTTGGAGAGTGGGTACCCGACATTCGACCCTTGCCGAACATATTTGTCGAACTCATTTGTTTTTTTATAAATTTGATTTTATTAAATTAATAATGATCATTGCTTTAATTAATAACTAATGTGCCAGGAAGACTATAAGATGCAGATGTAGTCGTAATTTATGAATCATAAAACGCCCTTATAACTACTTTAAATCTACGAAGATTTTCAATCACTTTAATACGAATCAGTAAAGCTTTCCATAACTTTGCTTTAATACTACTACCAATCAGAATTGTAATATGTTTTGTTTACTCTCTGGCACATCTGTAACATAAAATGATCTCTTTTATTTCATTTTCCCTGACACGGGTAATACAATTCACTGAAAATTAAACAAAATAATTCCTTTTTTTTGATGCGAGTATGCGAACAGCGTTCTCTTACCACAACTTAGGCCGTAACTCGAATATTTTTTGCGCTGTACTCTTTTACGTACCTTTCTTTTCATATACGATACCTTGCGGTCTTAATTTGTATTGGGGCCACTAGGACGGAATTTTGCTAACGTGCTCCTGCCGACATTAGACATTTCTGTATTCTCCTTATTTGGATTCCAACGTTTGCTTGCCTCATACATGTATCATTGCTCGTTGCGGCCAGATGAGTACTTTTTACCTAAATTTGTCTCCTTATGGCTCGTATTAAAGTTCGTCTTATTAAATGTCTTTGTTTCATTAATGAAAACTACGTTAGAATCAATAGGCCGAATGAGGCCTTACCATTTCGGGAGTGCGCAAGTGTTGGGGCTTTCGTTCCAATACACATTCGCATTCATCGCTGCTTGTCGAGGAAAGTTCTACGCCTGCTGCAGCAGTTAAGGGAGTATTTACTTTAGCGACTGGACTGGACTGAAGCTAATGTTGGGGTTGTTCGTGACTTCATGTTGCAGTCAAAGAATCATTGTTGTCACTTTCATCTACCAATGCGATAGTCGATTCATTCCTGCTAGCGTGAATGGAGCTGACCTGTTTCTGTATCGACAAGTTTAGAGCTTTGACCAAATTATAAGTGGGCAGATTAAACTTTAAATTAATCTGAAGGGGATAGCTTATGTAGATTTTACTTGCGCTTATCATACAAAGTTAAGTAAATTACAAAGAAAAAATTCAAAATTTTCCGTGGATATCCTCAGTTCGTTGGAGACAAGAAATTCTGAAAAAGTTAAAAAGCGTATACTTGCTAATAAATCATTACGGGATCGCTACGTATCTGTTCTCTTTTTCGTTCGCTCTTATCTGCTTGAACGTCTATGATATTTTCATAATTTCCAAGAGGCCTCTAAGACCTATATAAGATCGCTGTATTAAACGCTTACAGGTAAGAGAAACGGAAATATTTTTCTTTTTCTTCTGCTTCTGTTATTCCTCAAATTAATAACCGAAAATTCGCTGAGATGTGTAAAAAGGCCTAATGTGGACACGGAGTTCTTTGGGCCTTAGTAAAGTTGGGGTTCGATCGTTTATTTATTTTAGTGATTATTTGATTAAAGTTCTTTTTTTTGTTAATTTTGCGTGTTATAGAAGCTTAAATATTATAATAAAAAATTTGGTTTTTTGGAGCAATAAGTGCTCTTCTTCTTCTTCTGGTGTTATGCAAATCACTAAC
Source organism: Glossina morsitans morsitans (assembly GCA_001077435.1). Taxonomy (NCBI): domain Eukaryota; kingdom Metazoa; phylum Arthropoda; class Insecta; order Diptera; family Glossinidae; genus Glossina; species Glossina morsitans. The sequence continues at coordinate 25,872 of CCAG010014920.1, forward strand.
AGAGATTTAATAAAGTATGAAAAATTTCACTTTCGCCGAAAACTAAGTTCACCTATGTGATTATCCGCCTAGCTATTCACTGTGCTGAAAAAAAGTGTTCAATGTGAACACGTAGTTCTTCATTAAAACATGAACAAACCATTTCGTGTCAACGTTAAACCTTTTAATCTTTCTTTTTCTCTTGCTTTAAAAACTCGGCACTCCGTCTCTTATATTTATTCATTTGGATCTTCCCTTTTGTTAAAAGAAAGTTTACAGTAAGTTTTGCTCTTTCAACTCCATACCGTGGTGTACGGACGAATTCATTGACCGTATTTTTCTATAAAATACTTTTCTTAAGAACGCGAATGGAAATTAACAAAATTTTGCTTTAATAATTGAAAGCTAGGGCAAACAGGAACATAAAACAAAAAAAAAACTAGGGAAAGGAAGGAAACATTTTATAATAATCTAATCTTTTTATGATATTGCAAAACATAGTTTTGCTGCCTGCTGAACTTCTTTAATGGATGCAAAGTGCTTTCGTGACATTTAAATTTACTTAGTTGGCGTAACACCTGATGTCGAACCTGTCATGTATCATTTTATTACAGATCCAGCTCATACTCAAGAACGCAATCTGTTACGCTCTCAGCAGCCAAGTTGTGCTGATTGCATTGTCCACAAGCAACTAAAACATTAGCGTTCGGTCGGTTCAGAGTATTTTGCGCTAGAAAGTTCAACAATAGTTAACAGAATTTAAAAGTAAACTTAAACGCCAAGCTTCCTTGAAATATTTATTTACGTTCGCTGTCGCTTTGGGACGAGAAGATATAAAACTAATGGAGATAAAAGAAAAACAACAACAACGAAAGTTTTTTGTTGTTACGCAAATAAGTTGTGTGATAAAAGCCATCTTTTTTTATCATGCTCGCGCTTCCACGCATTTCACATTCCACCGACTGTGGAAATTATGTAAGGAATGAGGATTTAATTGAAGCAACCATTAGGCTGCAATTTAAAGTGGACAAAGTGAACAGCCTAAATTACGTAACTATCGATCAATACTTTATAATAAGTAGGTGCAGTGTACTCAATATAAGAAAATATAACGCAGTTCTGACAAGGGTGACATTTTGTTGAGTTTTCTGAGTGATTTAAAGCGTCAAAAATGTAAGAAAAATTTAATAAGACGCTTATATTAAACCCGTATCACACACACAACGTCGCATTTATATCTTGACTCCTTTTCAATATGTGAAATGAAATGGAATTGCATGATGAGGAACTACAAAATGATAACTATCAGCCATCTCCAGAAAAGGCAACTGACGAAATAGCGGCCGCCGATCGGGAAGATGCGGGCTTGCGTCGTTACAAAAAAATCATGTTACATGACACTGCACAAACTGAAAAAATTGTTGTTGATATGAATGATCAGCGTAAAGAACTGCTGAAAAAATTGGCCTTAAATGTCGACAGACACAAAGATATAAAGTTAGATTTAACTGGTGACTTAAGTCAACTTAAAGAGCAAGTGTTCGTTATTCTGGAAGGCGTACAATATAAAATGCGCATTGATTTTCTTGTTCAAAGAGAAATTATGTACGGCCTTAAATTTGTACAAAAGACTTATTGATTAGGCGTCGCTGTGCATAAAATGAAACATACGGTGGGGTCCGAAAAAAGGACTTCAATGCAATGCAATACCGAGTGAGGAGGCACCGTCCGGGATAATGGCGCGCGGCATCTACTCTCAATTACAAACCATTATACAACTGGACATATGTAATAAATCAGAAAACAATGAAAAAGAAAATATTCACATAAAGATTAACTCTTAGCGGTGGCAGTAAGAAGAAAATATTGGCTTTTATTAAAAGTGAGAAAAAAGATTTAATAGCGATATATAAGGCCTACTTTCCATGGGAACTCTTACATTTCTAAAAATATTTATGTGAAACCACTAAATTTTCATCCCTAATTGCTAAAAATTATACGTTTTGCCATATAAAGGCTTACAGCTCATAAAAACCCTTACAAGGGATGGGGTCCAGACAACAGAACTAAATGATCCAATTTTAGTACAGTTAACTTTAATGTCAAATTATTGCTAAGAATCAAATTCCGTTGTTCCAAATATTGAAAATTCAACTCTTGTTAGGAACAGTTATAAGGCGATAAATTCAAGAAATTCCCACATCCGATCCAATGTTTTAAGATCAATTAAGCACGCTGACTTTCAAATTCAGACTCGCAGTGGTGATCCAATCTAATCCAACCTGCAGACTAAAGACAAAGTCGTCCGATCGTCGTCGGACGTTTTTATGATGACAATGTCACAAGCAGAATTGTTGGGAATACGGCTGAAATGGACGCCAGCAAAACCGTCATCTCGGTATTTGATGGCTGAGGTATAATTGAAAACTTTAACTTCAAAAGAATTATCATCCCGCAGAAGAACTTCACTTAAGGTGCAGAAATCAATATTATTCAAGTTCAAGTAAAAATCCAAAAATGACAAGTTACTCCGAATGCTTTGAATATTATATAGTAAAAACGAGATCATGCTTTAAATAAAAACGGAAACCCAGCGGAATTACTTGTGTTACTGAGCACTTGATCGTAGCGAGTATTAGCACAGACATTTTTCATTCAAAATCCTTGACAAGATTCAGAGAGATCATTGGACGGTTAAATTGTTTAATCGCAGAGTTTAATCTACCGAGTTCAGAGGAAAGCAAAATTGTTTTTCGAAATTATTGGCCACTGAGATCTTATTACAGAGCTGAGAGACGACTCGGGAGGTGCAATGGAAGACGGTTTGGAAATAACAGATTTCCTTTTAAGTCTTATTAGTGTTTTCATTATCATCGTGGTTTGAAATGGCGGACGAGTTAGCCAATGGAGGCAAATTGTCGTCACAGGAGTTGTCATCCAGATAATCAAAGTAGTTTTAGGAAAACTTCTCCTTTATTTCTTTAAGGAGAGATGTTTAATGGCCATAATCTTGTTGATATCTAATTCCTGCTCCCTGTTCGTTCAACACTTGTTTAGAGCGTTGTGCTGGACTGAGCCACAGGACAAGCACTTCGTCGTTGCACAGTTTACGCACTTGGGAGACTTCTCGCAGTTCAGACACCTGTTCTCCTTGCCTTTACAGAATTTTGACACATGCTCATATCTACATGATTAAAGAAACTGAATTTGTTCAATTTGCGGAAGGCTTTTCTTTTAAAACCAATTTTAATGCTCGTTGTGGGAATCAACACTTTCTAGTTATTAGGCTTTCTTCTTTGAAACCTAACAACAGATTTTATCGGAATACACGGCACAGCATTTTTTATTATCTCGACTGCACTATGTATAATTAAGACATTGCGAATGACTCCGAATCTCTCCGGATCTCGGAATACTCGCTTTTAAATTTTTTTTTAGTAATATCGTTGTTTTTAACAAAGTTGTTAGCGTAACAGCAGAGCGGAAAAGCAGTTTGGCTCTGCCCCTGCTAACCAATTTTAGTTCTTGTAAACGATTCATTTTGAAATTTTTTAAATTATCATAAAAAAAAAAAATCCGAGTTGATGTTCATACGCTTGCCTTCAGGGTTTTCACACATGTAACGAGTCTTCTTTTCGGGGTATGCTCAGGGCTACCCACGAAGTTCCTTTCCAAGAAAATTTATATAAAAACTCTTGGACCTTCGTATTTTCGTTATCTTATATATTTATTATTATATTGCTATTATTATTATATTACTTAGGGTGTGTGTAAGCGATAAGCGATTTTTATAGAAGGGAGCAAAAAAAACAGCGTGGTGATTCGCGACCCAACTGTTGTTTGAAGTTATTTTCCGCATTGTCCGTACCGAGAAATTCTGCAAAAAAATACGCAGGAAGTGTTACAGCAGCCAACTTTGAGCCAATAGGGCCACTCGTCCGTCCCTATCTACATTCTGTTTGTTTTTATTGTCCCTAACCGTTTCAACGTCGTTGAAGGGATGACGACTAAGCTAAACCAGCCAGCCACTATCCGTAGAGTTTATTTGTCCTCCCGGTTATTCAAGGATGACGATTAAGCTAAACCTACCATACCCTATCCGTAAGTCCAAAAAAGTATCCCTGTCAAACAGAAATAAATACGTTGTCCTCGATTTCTTAACTCTTTGGGTGCTGTAACCGAAATGAAAGAATCAGCTTATTGCGCCACGCTCTTTTATAGTCGCGATCACCATTGTTGGCCGGTTACACAAATGCTTTGCCTGCACCTGTGTTACAATGTCCATGCTTACTTGTATATGTTCATAATGGATATATCTTATGTTAATGCTCTCTAATATATGTGTTAGCATATGCTTATTGCTTACAACTAAAACGTGTCGTCATACATGCATGGAAACCATTTCATAATGTATAACCGCTAATCCCTACATGGCAAGAACAATCCAATGTGCTAGCTTTTGCATATTGAAGTAACTGTTAATATACAAGCATGACAAATATAGAAAATTCGAGATCATTTGGTACGTGCTTATACATGTAGTATATTGAAATGTGTGTTAGTTAAACAACAAAACTTTCATATACCATCCCTAGCACACTGGCTGTTAATAGACAAACGAATTTTTGAGAATATGATCTTGCCTAAGATACCAATAAGTGCAAACCACAAGACCGACTTGGAATATATCTTTATACATATATATGCGACTTATAGTTGAAATAAATTGGAACGAAATAAATTAGTGACCGTTAATCCTTAAATAATAAGAACAGTTCAATGGGCTAAATGTAGCTTATTAATAAGTAGAAGCAAAACATGCATATAGGCGCATATGATGTCTCCTTAATAGTAGGCATGTTGATCAACGGATTGCAACATGTTTATAAAGAAACCTCAACATGTTTCCCTCGGAAAACATAAGGTACAATTATACTGCTGATAGGCATATATTTATACAAGCGTAAATATATTGTTATAAACCGACATATATGTTTCGAGATATAGACAATAATAGAAGAATAGTACGTACAGAGTAGTAGTCCTAATACAATAAGTTTTTAGACTCCACGAATGAACACTTATGCGAGCAAAACGCTTCCTTACACACGTTTCAACGAAAGCTAAGATATTGCGGCAACCAATCGTACAAATTGATATCGTGATTTGGAATGGCTTTGGCACCGAAATCAGAAAGCTTATCAACTACTTATTCCCTAGGCACCATTAAATCATTAGCTTTAGCTTCTCCTTTGGAAGATAAATAAACTTCATCCCCACCCATCCTCAATCTCTTAATACGCTCAGTGACATTCATAAAAAAATTTTCAAAATCATTTTTCTGTCGTAATTAGATCACACCCTGACTCCATAGGGAGACTTTTATCCCGGGAAAAACTTACCAAAAAAACCGGACGAAAAGAGAACAAATTTAATATGTATATATTTTTTTTTCAAATTTTCAAAAATTTCTTTTCTTTTTCAAACTTTTTTTTTAATTTTTTTTTATTTTTCCTCCTTTTTAAATTCTCTTTTTTTCACTAACACCGATAAGACACGAAAAAAACATTTTTCAAACGCCGTTTACAGAAAGTCGTGTTATCTCTAGTGTTGATGTCAAAAGAATGTCTGCATTTAGAATATACTTGTTCCAAGTCTTAATAGAAGTCGAAATATGCGCTGTGATTATCTCTGTCTTTATCGGGTGGCTTGTAAGTTGTAAGTTGTAAGTTGTCTCGCGGTAGACACTTGCCGGTTCGGAGGCAAAAAAGCCATCGTCGCGTCTCTTAAACTTCTATGAGACTCTAACCTGCTAAGTATGATTGCATCGATCTGCACAAGTATTAATCGAAAGGGGCCAGCTGTGGAGAATACGGGGGTTGCGGTAAAATCCCCCAGCTTAAGCTAAAAATTATTTCCTTGGTTACTTTTGGTGTTTTCAAGACAAAGGTTTTTTGCTCGAAATCTCGCAAACCACTTTTTAACGATTTCGTAACTAGCGATTTTTCATTCCCAGCTAATCATTTTCGTAGCTTGAACTTGAGCATTTCCATAAATGACGTTCATATCTTCAAACTTTGGTATATACTGAACAGCAGCTTGTCAACAACTGAAATTTACGTCGTTGAAGCATCAATATCGAAGTTATCTCTACGTAAAATTTCGGGAAACTTAAAAGCCTTGAAAAACGAGATTTATTCATTTCAAGGTCGTCGCAGGAATTGTAGACGTGACAACTCGGTGTATATCGAATTTTGCATAAAAATCGTGGCCTACATTATTACGCGTTGCAGTCCACATGACCTTCGACTCATCGCGGATATACGAGGGGGATATATGTATACTCGGAAGGGCTTTCTATTATACAGATCAGTTGAAATCTGTTTGCCCGGTGTAAAGGTGTAACTATACCCTAGATCACTTGTAGTACAGGGTATATTAAGTTTTTGCAAACGTATTTAACATCCATAAGGGCGTAATTATTCGGAACGATTCAAAATCAACTGTCTTCCGTCTGGTCTCTGCCTATATTTAGGTTCAATCTACAGATCGCATTTTTCAGATATTCTTACAAAACGAACGCTCTGAACGAAAATGGTCCAGATCAGTAAACTTTTTCGATCACTCCCCGTATAACGACCTATTTTAAAAAATCATTATATGGAAAAAAATTGTAATGTTCAAAACTTTTCAACAAAACTCGCTGCATAATCGTATTTCGACGTTCTGTTTAAGCATGAAAAATTTGATTTGACTGAGGTCATTTTTTGGGCCACCTCTCATATAACCTATGTACACCGAATCTTTGCATGGTAAAAAGGTATAATTTTCCACCTCTCGTATAACCTAGGAAAACTGAATCTTTACAGAGTAAAAAGATGTGATTTTCGATATTTCATGGTGGAAATTGGTTCATAACAGTAAATTGACAAAGAAATCAACCTTACCTTATTTGGGTTACGTAGATCTATTTTTTGGACACCCCCACATATTAGGATTAGCAAGAAATGAAAACGCTTGTATGCCAATTGTTGTATGTCTAATTGTTGTTTTATGATGAAAATTCCTTCACGATAGTAATTTGATATAAAAATTACGTGGACCATCTTGGATCCCACCCCACATAAAATCTCATAACTAGTAAACCCTTAAGATAATGGTGTTGTTTTTTTTTCTTTTTTTCATTATGCAGAAAATTGGTCCACAGCAGCAATTTAGCAAAGAAATTAACGGTAGAGAATTTGGATCATATAAGTCTATTTGTTAGACCCTAACATATGTAAAGGTTATCATGAAAAGCAAGCCCTTAAATGTGGAGCAAATCTAATCTCTAGTGTTTTATGAGAAAACCTGAAAAATAACAAAATTTGTAGGAAATAAATGAAGTTCTGTGAATTTGGATAACCTCCCATCTGCTGTTTTAGGCACTCTCCAATATACGAGCTTCCGTCGGAAGTATGCTCTCGCATGAAAATTTGTAGCTTTTGGTGCATTGTTACATGAACGAGTGAATAACTCCATTAGGCGAAGTGATATAGGGCACCTAATGGTTGCTTTGCCCGACTATCATCTTCTTACTTATTTTTAATATCCTATGCTGAGAATTAGTCAATAACAGCAACTTTATCAAATTTGAACCTCGTAGGTATATTTTTTGAACTACGTCCGATATAAGAATTCTCATGGCAACAAAATCTAAATTGTAATGAAGATCTTTCGCAAGAAATTCAATTCTACTAAGTTTAGATTACGTTCGTTGATGCTTTGATATCTCTCCCATAAAACGGCCCTGATGAAATGTATCCTTCTCTCTCTATTACAAACATAGATGACGAATGACCAATGACGAATGATCGAAGTTGTGTGCGAGGTACTCGTTTTCTTCCAGATTTGCAAAAATAAAGCAACAATGAATTAGATTTTTAAAATTTCATATGCATTTTATTTTTATTATTGTTTACATATATTTAAGTTTATATTTATTAATAATTAGAATTGTAAGATGTCTTGTTTTAGAAATTAAAAGAAACTCTCTGGCAAATCTCTAAAATAAAATCTCTTCTATTTCATTTTTCCCGGATACGAGTAATAAAATTCACTAAAAGTAAATTGTAGACGTTAGAAATGAACAAAAGTAAAAACAAAAGGAAATTATCTTCAACTAGGGTCGATTCATTTACCGCCTGCAACACATTTTTATTTGAGAAGTAGAACCAATCTTAAAAAAATCTTATAGATTTATTGGATACAAGTCGTAATATACGTAACATAACGAATACTTGAAATCATGCTCTTGTATGGATTTACAGAGCCTTGTGAATGGTTGGAAGTGATACGATTTCTTCTTGCCATTGTGGCCACATTTTAAATATGAAAATGGCTCTACCTTTGGGAAGTGAGCTCAATAAGGCTTATAACACTGTCCGGGACCCAAAATACCTCTTACTATGCAGACTTATTTGGAAGCAAATCGGAAATGACATAAATGTTTCTGGGAAAATCATTAACATATCAATAATTCTATAAATAAGCATGTGTTTCATGTGAAGTCAATCCACGATTATGCAACAGACACCTTCAGATTCCGTAAAAGTCAGGGTTTCGTGTGGTTTTTGGGATGATGTCATTGTCAGTCTTAGCCTTTTCGAAAATAAAAATGGAGACCTCGTTACCACGAATGCAGAGCGCTACAGAACAATTAGAAAATGTTGGTCTGAAAAGCATCTGGTAAGGCAAGATGGGGCTACATGATAAGTTTGATGATGCCATCGTTTCACGTTTTTACACTATTTCTTATCATTAAAATCGAGAAATAAAGAAAAATGTTATGTGATTTATTGATAAAGCTAAGCTAGATTCAGCAAATAGAGTGCTCGAAAATTTATCTTACCGGATAGGTTTCTGCAGGAAAACCCATTGTAGAACCATGTTTTATTTGCAACTAAATTTGCATCGAATATATTTCGAAAGGAAAAAATCTGTTTTTTCTTTAATACGTTATAATAATATATAATATACCGAGTTTGTGCGTAACATCCAGAAGCGCTTGAGGTAGATCCACTTTTTATTATACCGATCGATTCAGAATCACTTTCTGGTTTAATTTAATCGTGTCTGTCCGTCTTGAATTTCTGTGTTCAATCTATAAGCCATAATTTTTGAGCTATTTTGATCAGACTAAATACACTGACGTGTTTTGGTCCAAGGCCACGCTAGGGCCGCTATTGAAAATGGCTCGGTTCGGATCACTTTTTCGATCACTTCGATAATGACTTATTTTGAAAACGCGTTATATGAATAAGTGTATTAAGCAAAGCGGTGTAAGATATTTAATGATGGCCTGCGCCACACTATCATTTTATTTCTTTTAAAACAAAATCGTGTCACTTTTGCTGAAAAAAATTGTCCAATCTAAGAATAATATTTAAGAAACTCGTAATCTTGTTTGTCTGCTAATTTGCCGCCGTTCCAGTCATTTCTACTTTCAACTCAATTGTACATAAACACTACTCCGCCTCCGCCTATAATTTCAACATCTGATCATCACTAATGGGCCATATATATAGCGGACATTCCTTGATTAGGATGGTAATATAAAAAAAAAAATAAAAATAATTGTTTGCCTTAAAACTCTATCAAAAATTAACGACGAAATTTGTTCTTTCTTCAAAGCTTTCGCGTTTCGTCATTTCACCAAATGGACGAACAAAAAGACAAACCGTTTAGATCGATTCCATTAGTTACGGTTATCATGATCATGAATATGAGTCTGCGAAGAATGTTTTGTATAGGCTCGCCAAGTATTACATAATATAACACCTGTGGTTGATGGTACAAAAATGATATTTAATTGAGAAATAATTTGATGACGTGCGAGAGAGTTTCGCAAAGAGGCTCGTTTAACTATTGACTTAATAATGAAGTCCAAATTTGAGAAAAAGAATGCTTATCCTTAAAACCAGCGAATAATGGCCAAATTAAAGTAAGTTATGTATATATGTATATATGTACATATATGAAAATGTAAAAGAAATGCACAAACTATCAACTAATTTATTAAATAATCATTATAATATAGTAATAGTCAAAATAAACAGAAAATGAATATAATTTAAAAAATGAATATACCCTAAAGTTACGAATAAACTTAATTTTTTAATTAACGTTCAACGTGCTTGGATTTTGCGTTAAGTTTAGCCAAGAGTTACTACTTAACTCTTAAACGATTTACTGCTATGGATTTTTGAGTGTCACTGCGGACGCGAGATGTCCAGCTGGAAAAAAAATACATTCAATTTCTTCCACTTCTCTCGTGCATTTATGCAACTTTTTTCAATTTAAAAGCAATGGCTATTTGCATATGTAGGATGAATAATCTGTAAGATCGGAAACAAAAAATAGCAAATGTTTTGGCAAATTAGTAACTAATGTTTTACACTTCGCCTGTTGTGCCAATCGGCAGATAAGTCCCTCTATGGATCTACGATGTTAAAACAATTCTGATAAATATAAATGAAACGAACATACAAGTCAAGGAATTCGCGCCATAAGATTTGTTTGAGAAAAACACATTTTTAATAGCATCCGTCCGTCCATCAATTCAAAACAATTAACCAATTAACTGTGCATAACGTATAAACATAAACGTCATGATGCCTCCATTCGTCCTTGTCGGATTTCCTCATAAAATTTTGTCATTACGAACGTTTGTTTGAATTGAGAGGGTATTTTCGAAAATATGTTTGTCATTTTTTCAAGTATTTCATTATAAACTAATTTCGTATTACATATACTCCGAGTTTGACGGATGTATGAGTACATCGCTAAAGAGGTCGACACAGTCAACTGGTTGAGATCTTATGAATTCCCTTAAACAAGAAAATGCCAAAACTCATTTCATTTACACCAAGTTTATTGCTCTTTCCTAACTATATCCTATACTACAGCTGGTACCAACATATGTTAATTTGTGCGGATGTATACAACAAAGGGACTTGAGATTGGCCAAACTTTATTACACCGATCGATTCGCATTCACTTCCTCGATCGATCTAAGCTTGCCTGTTTGTCAGTCCGTCTAATGTTGTCCATGGTCTTTCGTGTTCCGCGTACAGATCGCAAATTTGTCAAACATTCTGATGAAATTTGCTACCAATGTATCTTAGGCTAAGGAACACTATTGATAATAGTTCGGAATGAGACCACTTTTTCGACCACCTCTCGCATAACGCATTATTATGAAAAATCATTATATGAATAACTGTAGTGGCGTACGGTATTTGATGGTGAGCCATGGTCCTATTATACTGTTCTTACCTGTTGTTCTTCTAACAAAAGTATATCTGTAGGCGCTTCTCTTGTTTTACTACTAGAAGATTACATCAATCAAGGACGTTCCAAATTATCTGCTTTTCTTTTCATCAAACGTCAAACGCTTTTCTTTTTATCAAACGATTTCCTTGCTGAAGTAAACAGAAACGAACTTTTTTACTCTCCTAATAAACGAACAGTTAATTGTTCTTGGAGCAAATAAGAAAGCTTGGGCGCCTCCAAACGTTTGGTTTTTAAAAGACGCTACGTGGTGTCGAAAAATTTGATCTAGTTATTGAAAGGAACTTGTACAAGGGATTTTCAAAGTCAAAATTAGAATTAAAAGCAAGAGATTCTTTTTCTCTGTACTTTTATGCGATGGGCGTCATAAGCAATGTCGGTCCTCACATTTCTAATAAGCTAATAGTTTCGAAAAATTTTGAATTATGTTCAAACTTACTTCATTTAAGCTGAATCGTAATCCCGTCCGTCATTTGATTCAGTCGCTGTTGTGCTGCTATCACTGGAATCTGTGAGGAAAGTGCTATTATCTGAGCTGTTATCTGGAAAATCAGCAGTAAGATTGAATTGTTGACTTTCAGTTGTTGTCGATAATATGTTAACAGTGGCTGGTGGTACAGAGTTGCTAACATATTCCTCTTCGTCACCATCCTCATCCGAGGAACTGTGGTCACTGCCGCTTTCAGTTCTCATAACGGTGACAGTCATTTCTGGTACAACATCAACGGTCACAGCAGTTATCGTAGAAGTTACCACGCATGCTTCCCTGTGCACACTTTCCAAAGCGATATCAACGTTATCTTCCAATATCGTTGTTTCTACCCCATAGATTTCTCTCGATATACTATTTGTGGATACATCTCTTTCAGTCGCTTGAAGTGTATTTAATTGTGATGCAGTGTCATTTTCCTGATTCGTATTGCTAGCCTTTTCGCCTTTTAAGATAGATTTTAATGTACTTAAATTCAAATTGTCTATGTCGTCGTCGTCGTCGTCGTCGCCATCATCATCATTATCACTAGCAATTTCGTTTTTAACTTCCCTTGATTCATCTTTTACCAATCTCATTTTTTTATGATTTTTTTCCTGATTCGCATCAGATTTTGATGTGTGTGAATGTCTACTACTACTACGTTCAGCTGTTCTTTTGAGTGAATTTCTTACTTCTTGTTGCTGCTTCTTTCTAAGTGGTTCGTTTACAGCTTTTAATCGCCATGAATTTTCCGGATCATTTTCTTCGCTGTTTTCACTCCGGGGATGCTGTCGACCTTTCTTGTTAAATTTTTGCCCTAAAGCCATAACAAGAGCAAAATTTTTCCCCCGACGCGGGTATGTTTCGTCATCATCTGAAGAAGTAACATAGGATCTACGGCGCTTACGTGAGCCACGTTTTGCTTTTCGTGTAACTATAGCACGTTTTTGGGCGTTTCCTCTGCAATATTTACGATTTCTCTGGCTCCTTCTCAACTCAGTGGGATGAAATTCTGCATCAGTAGAAGAAATTGATAACCCCTCTGTGGAAGTTTCAGTCGATGTCGATGATGTGGAACTTGTGGACGTGCTACTAGTAGGTGAATACGATTCGCTATCTAATCTGTTATCACAACTTTGGCTGTAACTCATATATTTTTTGCGTTGTGCTGTTTTACGTAAATTTCTTTTTGACATGCGATTACTTACGGCCTGACCTAAATCCTGCCCACTAAAGCGCAATCCCGCTGATGTGCTCGCGCCTACATTGAACATTTCTGTGTTCTCACTATTTGGGCTTTGGCGTTTGCTTGCTTCAGACGTGTTGCTTTGCTTGTTGTGGCCAGATAAGTTCTTGTTAGTTGAATTTGTCTCTTCATCACTCGAGTTGAAACTGGTCTTATTCAATGGCTTCGTTTCATCAACGAAAACTACGTCAGAATCAGAGGCCGAATGAAGGCTTACCATTTCGGGAGTGCGTAAGTGCGGAGGTTTTCGTTCCAATACAAATTCGCATTCGTCGCTGCTTGTCGAAGAAAGTTCTATATTTTCTGCAGCAATTGAGGGAGTATTTACATTAGCGCATTGGTTGGATTGAAGCTGGTGTTGAGGTTGTTCGCGGCTTGATGTTGAAGTTGAAGGATCATTGTTGTCACTTTCATCTACCAATTCGATAACTGATTCATTCCTGACACCGTTGCTGGAACTGGCCCGATCATGCATCGACAAATTTATGGCTTGAATAAAATGAAATAAATTATATTAATATAGAGAGTAAGCCATACTCATTTGTTACATTACCATTTCCAGCAGATCTATTTCTCGTCGTCGCATCAATTAAAAGATTATCATCTCCGTCCGAACTTTCTGACACTGAGTATTCAATTATTTCCTCTTGAATTTGTATCGAATAACGTACTGCTCTATCATAACCAATCATATCATAAGGGGAACGAGCAAAGTTATTTAATTCGTGAATAAAATGGGCAGTTTTTGACCCCAAGAAGGGCTGCACTCTGCGCCTGAAATCCCGCGACAATATATTCATAACAGTTAGCGCTTCTGCAATGCTGTCAAACGCATTAGAAGCTGTAACATCCAACAGACAATGAATATCGCGTCGAATAAACGGCATTAAACGGTGCACTTGAGCAGGATTCTCTCTGTACAAACGATTGCAGGTTAAAGCATATAAATGTAATAAATTAAATTTCTTACCTATAGAATCTGGCACTGCTTTCGCGAAAACGACCCGTAATGTCACAGACTGGTAATGCGAACAATTTTCGATCATAAATATATATTCGCCACATGTGGCTAAGTGCCGCATCACCTATTTCATCCGGATTACGCCGATAATATTCATCCAAGAAGTCGCCAGGATAAGGTCGAGTTGTTCTTGCGGCACCGAATGAGCTTCCTGAGCCCCTACTGCCACTTGCGCCTGATGTAACAGTAACGGTACTACGTCCGCGGGGGAAACGAGGTGGAGGGACTATAACGTACCGATCGACGTAACTCACAAGCCCAAATGATTCCAATTCAAATTGTGGAGTCGGTATGTCGACTGTACGACTCTGTACATGATATTCTTCGAATTGGTCGATCGATTTCACGTTATGTATAATGGATTTGAAGGTTTGCTTACACAATGGACACTCTGGTTTGACTTTACTCCATTCGCACAAACACTTGAAGCAAAACTGGTGCATACACGAATCGGTAAGGCATTTGTTTTTACAACGGCTCAAGCAAATTGCGCAGTTGGGCGGTGGAGATGAAGGCCGATCGCCGTTTCCGTCGGTCGTGCTACCGGCGTTACCATTGAGCATATCGGCTTCGCTATCACTGCTGCTGGAAGACAGTGCCGGCAGTTTCAATTGCAATCGCGGCATTAATGTTGGATATTGCGATTCAGTACTTGCAACATTTAAATCCTGGGAGCCGGATGTAATATTAAGCTGATTAAGATAATCTCCGGACTCATTATTGTGCGCCGAGGTATGAGCTTCAGTTGAATTCTCCCGCAGAACGGCGTTTACCCCAACTAACAAGTCAGGCACTGCACTCGAAGGCAATGATGTATCAGCCATAATTTCTTTTATAATTTTTACTAAAGTATTTTGATTTTAACACTACTTTCGTTTTGAATATATTTCTCAGGTTAGTGTTTTTTCGGTCGATGTTCGCTTATTTCCTAAAATCCAACATTTCTTATTTCCTTTGTATTTTGAAAAGATTTTCGCTATTTTCACTCAAACAACACCACCAGCAAAAACACTCGCGCAATAAGGCATACATAAAAACGCTCAGTAGTTACACTCAAATATTATCGTCTGCACGTAAAGTTTTATCAAACGAAAAAAAGAAAACGAAAATTTCGCTATATATTTTTCACAATATCCAAAAATTCTATATATATTCATTAATTTTACAAATATTTCATAAAATATAATGAACGTTTTTTATTGAAAAGCTACTCCATGAAATCGTTCGTTTTTCTCCACTGTCGAATACAAAGTTACTCAATACATATGTATGTATGTATCGTTTTTTCTTTAGTATAAATGAATCAAACTCACCATTTCCCACAGTATACTAGCGAAATAATTTAAATTTAAATCTCCCATTAATATTTAAATTAATTTGAAATATGTAATTATTTGCAAATTATACACTTTTATTTTATTTTGTAAACGGCGACAGTAGTAATTAGGACTGCCAGGTCTTATCATTTGTTTGTTTTTCGAAGATTTTGCTTTTGACCTTAAATCATCTGTAATCATTAAAGTAAACGCGAAAGAGTTTTTCATGCAAATACTGGGCGCTGATTAAGTATCTCCCAGTAACTCTCGCTCGCTTTGAAGACAATATACGTAATGCAATTTCTCCGAAAAGCGTGAGAGATAATTACATTTTCGATAGTTATAAAGCAGGCAACCATAGATTAAAAATATGAAAAAAAAATTCTTTCTTAATGGGGAATGATATTTTTGCAGGTATTACTTTTGAATATTATTTTTCATTACAACAAACTATGCCTAGGTGTATAGGTGTATCTTTCGCGTAAATCTCTGAACTGTATTAGAGCTCAAAGTTAGGATTTGTAGCAATTTACGTTATTCAGAATGTAAATAAAAATGGCATTTTAGGGAAAGGTGCTTGCGAAAATTTTATAAGACATTTTATCGGTTAAAGTTTTGAAGATTTAAATTAAATATAAGCATCTCATTAAAATTCTTAATTCATATTGTTCCACTATTTCCACTAGATCCTCAACCAACTACATTACTGCAAGTGAGATTCATTGCTTCTTCTTATGATAGCATGTTGATCTCACATAGTGACACAATTAATTAGAAATATATTGGCAACTCTAAGCATTACAAATGTCAAATCTAATAAGAGAGTAGTGAGAGAAGAAAAATTTATTTTGCTTTCAATTAAAGTTGTTTTTTAAATACCTTTATTTTTTAATAATTAATTGAAATAATTTCATCGCATCAAAGTTTCTTACTAAAATAAGTTTTTAATAGCGCGTTTTTAAAAAAAGTGAGTAAATTAATTCAAAAAAAGAACAAAAGATTGCTTTTTTACTAACAAAACCAATCGTTTTTCTTAGTAGTTAAAGTCTTTAATGAAAATTGAAAGAAAAGGAAAACAAAAAGTAAAAACGATGTTAATTTGAATTTATAGCGAATAAGATACTTTACAAATCTATTTCTAAACAAAGGAGTATTATAAAAAATGAAATTTCTTTGGAAAGTTGATTGTTTATGCATACAAAAAACATCGTTATATTTGTATGTAAGAGTAACTGAACTAACTGCTTAACCTTCACGCATTTAGTTTAGACTAGTGATATTCATTATTAAATAAAGTTCAAATTTCATTTAAAAAGATTTCAGAACAAGATTTTGTCGTGTGGTGTTGTTTAGGGTGTTTGTCACAAAGAATTTAGACGGAGTTATTTAAAGTAATATAATTTAATGCGTCGATTGCTTCTAAATATTGAGTAGTGGAACTAATTTGCCTTGGTGCATTTTTATTTGAAAACACTGTTTCGTTTAAAGAGAGAATAATAGGCAATTATCACGTTTTTGGGATCGATGAGATATTAAATGTTTTTACATCAAAAAAAGCGCTTTCATCCGAGCGCCAGATCACTGTGATTTTAGGCTGAAGGGGCTGGCCTGATCACGTAGACCCAAATATTGCAAAAAGTTCCTTTTCATATTTTGAATCATATCTTAATTCAATAGCAAGCGACAATTTCGCGGGGAGTCTGCAGCAACTGTTGCAGTGTTTTTATTTTGCCGATCCATCTTTGATGTGTTTTTCAAAAATTCACCGTTGTCCTGCAGTCACTAATTTCTATAGAACACATATGAAATCATCAATAAAAATTTTCTCCAACAAATGAAATATTTAAAAAAAAAAAAAACTTTTATCAAACATGCTAGTTGTGTTGTTTCGAACTTTTATATCGAAATTACAAATGATAGTGTTGCTTGAAGCACCATAACTTGACAATTTATTGATAGATGCTGAAAGATGCTGTTTAACAAATGGCGTCAATAGTTTCGCTTAAATTTGCGTATTTGAATTATTCTTCCGCTATATGTGCTGCTCAGTATAGTTTTCGATTCATATCCTTAAGCCGCTTGGGAAAACTGGGGTAATTTTGTAAACTAAAAATCATGTCTACAGGGAGGAAAGCCAGTATAATATGAACTGAATGTTTAGTCAAAGTATGGATGAACTATGCAGTTACCGTCGATACAAGAGACATATGACTGTTTTTTGGCAAAGATTAGATGATTTCCACTTGGATATGTGGATTTAACAAATTGGTACAACATGCCATGCATTTTGTGGCACAACCAATTTATTTGGCGGAAAATTGAACGATCGTGTAATCTCCAAAAAATGTCTATGTGAGCTTGCAACAAGAGTCGTGTGGAAATGGTCGAAAAAGTAGTCCGACCGGAACCGTTTTTAATGCGCTTCAACCTTCGGCCAAAATATGTTAATGTACCAAATTTCATCAAAACTTCTGAAAAATTGCCACCTGTAGATTGAACACAAGGAAAGCTCGACAAGTTTCAATCGACTAAAAAAGCGATTCTCAATCGATCGGTATAAAATAATATGGTCTTATATCAAGTCCTTCTGGGTGTTGCATACATCCGCAAAAGCTTAACAAATCGTTGGGCAATAAGTGATGTAGGGTATAAAAAAACTAGATTGATATCTTTTACCGTTTTCCTTTTATTGCCAACTAAAGAGATATACAAAAAATTTAGTTTACATGGTTTAGTCTATCCTCTGTACATACCTCACATGCAAAGAGTTTTTTAAGAATTGTGGATCAAACTTAGTTTTGTCTGAGTTTCGAATTTAATACAAAGCCAAATTTAAAATTTAACTGAAAATTCTACCGTTTTACAATATTGTCGGTTATCGAAAGCAAATCAACGAGCGAAATAAAACGATTCAAAGACTAAGCTTGTTTTCTGAGACAAATTCGTAAATGTATTGCCGCCGTTTACTTCCCTTAAGAATACATATATGTTTACACCCTACCATTTTTGGTAAGTTAGAGAAACTTGGCATAGACACATTTTCCATTACACATTAAGCCTGTCTGTCCATGCAAACTTGTGTTCAACCCAAAGGGCGCAAATTTTCCAGATATTTTGAGAAAATTCGATACCCTGACGTGTTTTGGCCCGACGACGAATGCTATTGAAAACCCTTCCCTTAAAGTCATCACTTGAATACCTATAGCATGATGTAGGATACTTCATGGTGACCTATGACCCACTATAATGCTTTTACTTGTTTATAGGGCATTTGATGCATTTTTCTGTACGTTACAAACATTTGGTAAATATAAAACATCTGCTATAGAGGACACAATGACTAGGGATGATCTAAAGAAAACGTCTAATACAGTTTAATTATAATCTTTATATTGAATTTTTCTTTCTAGATTGTATCATAATCATGTCGTGAAAATGTCACAAAATGATTCCGATGAAATACGCAGTGCTGCCGAATTGATAATAACTCAGTCACGCCTAATGATGCAATCGCGTTTTGGCAATCCCCCTGGAATTATGCGTACGTGACGTATTCAACTTAATTAAATCTATAACAATTTACATATTTTTTTATTATTTTTTTAGCGCGAACTCATTCGATAAATCTTATAACCGAGGAATTTCTTGGCGGTTATATGCAAGATGGGCGCATGTCGGTAGTGAGGAGATTTTTCTGTTTATTTGTAACTTTTGATTTATTTTTTGTTTCTCTATTGTGGTTAATATGTATAGTGGTAAGTTTCAATTTAAATAGTTTTGAAAAAAATTTTCTTAATTTCAACTTTTCTTTCTTTTACGATAGATTAATGGTGATAATATATTTCAAGCTTTTCAAAAGCAAATCGTACATTATACTATATATACGTCGCTTTTCGATGTAGTCGTTGCTGCAATTTGCCGTTTTATAATATTAATACTATTTTATGCTTTATTGTATGTAAATCATTGGTTCATTATAGCGGTAAGTAAATCTGTTGATAAATTTTGAAATATAAACTTTGTAATTTTATTACAGCTATCTACTAGCGGCTCGTGTCTATTTTTAATCAGTAAAGTTTTTTTATTTGATGTAAGTATACAAGCTTAGTTTTTTTTTCTTTTGTTTTTTACTCAAATTTTCTAAGTTTCAGTGGGTGGATTCCAGGCAACAAATTTTCGAAGTAATTCTTATTATAATATCTTTTGTGTTAGCTTGGGGTGAAGCTTGGTTTCTAGATTGCCGAGTCATACCACAAGAACGTCACGCGCTCCGTTACTTTTCCAGTAAGTATGCAGTAAGATCGATAGTGTATTAAATTCTCAACGCATTGATTGATTTACATTTTAGAAAAAAGGAAGTAACGCGCCCGATACTTTTCGTTATTGTCATAAAAAAGTGAATGGGACAAAAATATTTATCTTTTACTTTTTAGTTCACTAAAAGACATTGGTAGGAAAAATTAATTACAATTATAGTGACATCCATTATAGTTAATTTAGAACTGACACATGTAGCTTTTCGCTTTTTACTCTCCAAGTCCTTTTATTTGATACCTATATGGCTGATATTATTATGAACAAACTAATCCACCAGGTCGTGGTAACCACCATATTTATTTCAGAATTAGGGCATTTTTAGGCAGGTAATATATCTTCATTTGAGGAATGTACGGAGTAATTTTTGCTTATCTTATCAGTATAAGGTAGAAAACGTCAAAAAAACAACAAAAATAAAAACTGTTAATCCGGTATGGGCGTGGCCGATCTTTTCCATTTTTGTACAGGTGATGCAGGAACATACATATAATATAAATGCAAATGTTTATGGTCATATGTGTTGTGGTTTATAAGTAATGAGAAAAAAAGCAAATGTTTTTTATTTTTGAAAAGAGAAGTTGTCGCAAATTATGTTGCACTATTATCGGGTCCTTTGACCAATTTGGTTCAATTTCAATAACATCAGCTTTGAATCTTTGTGCGGTCTCTGAGACTTCTCTTTGGGTTTTGCACATTGTGACGAAATAGATGTACCCACATCCTTTGACGATGTATAGAACACTTCCAAAACTTTCTTATAATATTAACAAAGTGTATATGTTATCAATTCCTAAATATCAAAATTTTTTTATGCAGATGGTACGACTTCTACTGATCGCGCTCCTCAAATGGCTCCTTTTCTAGCTTCACATAATGAAAGGCGTCCCGCAGAAAGCGTTGCAGATTTTTATTCCCCTTTAGATTCTGCCCATGACAGCGATGAAGAGGAAGAGCAGGTGCGTATGTATCTTTAACTTGCAATCGGTATTAATTCATTTCAGCATTTAGTACATTATTGATTTGAATATCTATAGAATACATTTGCATAATTTATACATGAAGAGCTCAATTTTGAAATCGAAATAAGCTGTTTCGCTCTACTCCGACAACGGAATCAAGATATTCTCTACGTAGTTACAAGCTCTTTATCATATCAAATCTTAAACGGATTGAATTGCATTGAAAATTAATCATTTATTTCTTTGTATTTTTAAATGGAAAAATATTCTAAAAATGTAAATTTTCTAAAATCAAGATCAAAAATTGATTATCTTATGATTGGATTAAATGTTTGGGTGACATCAGTTGATCTGCAACGTTCTGCCACGATGGTGCTAAGATATTCTGTCCATATGTTTAATGAAAACAACAATTGCTTTCTTTTTTTACTCCTTTAGGACGAAGAATATCATCAAATGGGCTTAGATTGTGTGCGAAAAGCATATGAATTGTTACAATGCACGGATTGGAAAGTGGAGAAAGTGACTAAGAAAGGTGACACGATTTGTAGCATACATCGTGAGAAATTGGGCAAAATCTATAAATTAACGGTACTTGAAAACATTTGAAATATATTTTTTGGATGATTCAAAATGAGAATGTAAATAATTTTTTAAAGGGCCGCCTAAAATATTCTCCAAAAGCTTTATGTGAGGAATTATTTTATAAAATCGAAGGGCAGCCACATTGGAATCCTACAATGCTTGAGTCAAAAATTGTAAAAGTAAGTATTTGCCTTTAAAAAAAAGAAGAAAATGACGATCGCATATATGTGCATATTGCAGAAAATTAACTCTTATACTGATATAACTTATCAAGCCACAGTTGGCGGTGGTGGTGGCATGATTAAAAGTCGTGACTTCGTTAATTTACGTTGCTGGCGTCTCTTTCGTGAGGGCAAAATGTGTGATGATGGCATTGCCAACGCAGAGGAGAGCAGTGATGAGGAAATGCTGAATGGTTCCTGCGAAGGAAGTGTCTCCACGGTATCCGAAAGCGAAGGCTACATAGCTACTATGCCCGGTAGTGTGGGGAGCTGTCGTACAGACCATTGTTTATCTGTACAAGTGCAGCGATCAGAAGCTTTTCAATCTCTTAGTAGAAGTTTAGGAGCCAAAGATTTCACGGAAGTATTGCGTTTGGATTTCGATGACCCTCCTCCTTTGGAGGAAGAATTCGAAGATGCTAAAGAGCATTTAGACGAAAGTTTGCAAATTCAACAACAAACGTCTACTGTTGCCCCTAAGTCTTCAATTAAGGGAAAAGTATGGATCAGTGCCGCAATTAGTGTAGATTATAATAAAGTTCCGGCCATTAGTAAATACACTAGGTAAGCCAGTTAAATACTTAACTATCTCATGATGAAAACAAAATAGTTTCATGTACTGTGCGAATACTAATTGGCATGAAGGCCTATTTTGACAATTGTGAGGTTTCTAAACTATTTTAAAAGTGACCGTGCACTCGAGTGTTTGCTGTATGTATTTTCATATTTGCTTTATTTCGGAAGATTCGAATAATGGTTTTGTTTTCAGTAGCCTGGCTATTTTGTTGGTATTGTGCAATATACCGATTGCGTCTTTTCTATACCATTACACCACTTGTAGTACCAGTTTGTGCGGATGTATGCAACACCCAAAAGTACTTGAAATAGATCCCCCTTTTATTACATCAATCGATTCAGATTGATTTTCTGAATCTGTCTAAGGCTGCCCGTCCGCCTGTACGTTTTCTTATCTTGTATTCAATGTACAAATCGGAATTGTTGTGATAGCACTAGTGTAACCACTATTGAAAATGCTGCGGAACGGATCACTTTTTTGACCACTTTCCTTATGAAGCCTTAATTTCAAAAGTCTATATGAATATTTGTAGGATGGTGTAGGGTGTTTCCTTCTAATTTGTTCTCAAATACATGCTACAAATTCTTCACCCTAACCAATTGATTCGAATTACGACACACTCGTAGTCGCAATATTTATCATTTCCTGCGCCAGCATATATTATTCTACACTAAACTTTGCTATGTTAAAACGCCAAACGATTTAGAAAAAATATCGCGATATAAACTCGCAGACATATAGAAAAACCGTAGATTTTTCCAGGACCAATCCAAAAATTTATGTCCAATAAAATTGGCTTCAATGCGAATTCATATGTTATGTTATTGAGTCTGTGATTAGCTTTAACTGCCATTTTTGTATTATTTTCGGCAGAGGAGAAAATCTTGTAGCTGGATTTGCTATGCATCCGGTCGATGGTAAACGTGATGCTTGCATATTTGAGTGGATCTTGTGTTTGGACTTGAAAGGCTACATCCCACGTTATGTTCTAGATACTGTATGTATTTATTTGTACTTTTGTTTTTACTTATTTTTTTTTTAATATTCCTTTGCTTTGAATACTCTTTACATCTAGGCTTACACAACATTCATGACCGATTATATGAGTCATTTGCGTAAATATATTAACGAATTACGTCAAAAGCGTCGCTTTGTGCCTGGAAAATAAAGTCCTCTATAATGTATTTTATTTCGTTTCCACTTCTTTTATATTAAGCAAAAAATTGATGTTTATTTTGCTTTAAGTGTAAAATTTAACTTAAAATATATATAAAGATAAGAAAAAGTGAAGATCACAAACTGAACTGAATAAACATTCGAGCACCACTTTTTTTTTTTTTTTGTGTTTTTATATGTTATCCATTAAAGTACACTTATACAATCCGTTATTATTTCTTTCATTATTGTAAGTCAGTATATATTATTTTGAGAAATACTGTAAATTTAAGGAAAATATTTTTTTCTTTTAAATACAACCAAAATACATATTTGTATTTTTAAATAAAAAACATTGTCTTTCTTTGAATTTTGGATTAAATTGAGCGAAAAGGAGACAAAAGGACGCTTTTCGCTGCAATGCAATTTCACAACCATTTACTCCAAGAAATCTTTTGTCAATGAGACATATTTCATCATTTTTCATCTACGCTTATTTGTCACGTTCGTCTTTGGTAACTTTAACAAACACGTGTTCAACCATTCACTCATTCATTCATTCCTTTCTTCCTATATTCAATCTTTCATTCATTATTCACTCGTTCACACAGTCACTTATTCGTTAATTCTCTTATTTATTTTCGCGCATTCATTCATTAATTCATTCATTCATCTTTCCTTCATACATTCATTCATAATGTTAATTTAAAAAAGAAAAGTAGTTCCAATGAAAACACAAACATATATGAAAAATATTTCATTTGTCAGTAAAATACGTAAAAAAGTAAAAACAATTGTTTGCATATTAATGCTAATAATGTATTAAAAATCTTTTGTTCGATTCTGTTAGTATGAGAAATTTTTGTTCGATTTTGTAAGTTTGAGAATTTTTGTTCGACTTTGTTAAAGTTTGAGAAGCCTTTGTTCTTTTCTGTTTGATTTTGGGATCTATTAGGATGAGAAGTCGCCAGTCCTGATGAAGGAAATTGTTCTTCAAGATGAGCATAATAGTGAGCATGAAAGATATCACAGAGATTTGAAAGCTTGGGTTACGGCCTCCTTAGAGAGACACGTTTCGAAATTTCAGATCAAAAATCTCTTCTGGAGTTTCGGGTACGCCTGGAATGTATGAAACCATTTCATTCATAAACCATCACTAATGTTCAGCGGCAGCAAATGTGGACCTTACTATTATTTTTTTTTTCAATATTTATTGCTTTCCCCATTTGCTTTAATTACATATTTAATTTACAATCTATCCAAAACGATAAGAAGTAAATGTGGTGCCAATATGAGAAGAATAGCAGAGCTAATACAAACTTGCATTTAGAAAAACAAGGAAACTATATACACCTTAGGACATAAAGTGCTTGTATTTTTTATTAACATAAATGATGTAAACGTCTTAGCCATAATTGCTTGCTTCGCCTGTTCTGGTCTGTTCGACTATGCATGCACGAGTCAATTAGGAATTCATAATGCGTTGCTGGTTGCTGAAGCTCAGCCACCTCAACGCAATCACTATTGACGGATAAAGAAATATTTATGGCAGATGCTATAGCTGCAACCTCCATGGGTTTATCGCACACATCCGCGAAGCCCCCTAATTAGAGCTACGAACTTGACTCAATTCCTGCGGTTATGTCTTGTCCCCGTTTGTCCTCACTACCTTTGCCTTGCCAAGTAACATCAAGTGTTTCCACTTTTTTATAACCAAATGCTACCCACGCGCAGTCTTCCGATGTAGCTAATCGTGCGTGGCGATAACCCAAGACTTGACATCTGGCTACGACCGCTGAAGCAACGCCAAAGCAATCCAATTTATTCCCAGACAAATAACTGTACAGACTTTGTAGGTGAGCGTGATCTTTATAACTACTACGAGTTAACGAATGCCATATAACATTGGAGATTTCTTTAATAGCTTTACGAGATATGATTAATAAGATTTTAAAGAAAAGTACAGATGAATGTTTCTGATAAGTTTAAAATTATTCATTAACCCCTGATTCCTTTTTTTATCGAATGCTAATGAAAATTGTAACTTTTCATTGAAGCACTCGGTGATGAGACAAAAAAGCAATATCAGCCATTTCACTGGCTAAACTCGTATACATGAAGTGGTCTCTTTTTTATACCCTACACCGCTTGTGGCACAGTATGGCATATTGTGTTTGTCCAAATCCATGCAAGACCCAGAAGGACTTGAGATAGACCAACCTGTTAATTATATCGATGGATTCAGAACCACTTTTTGGATCATTTACTGAATCGATCTTAGCTTGTCTGTCCGTCTTGGTTTTAACTTGCAGGTCGAAATTTTTGAAATAGTTTGATGAAATTGCTTGACTTAAGGACGAGCGCTATTGAAAATGTTTCGGATCAGATCACTTCCCTTTAACGTCTTTTTTTGAAAAATCATTAAATGAATAGTTTTGGGATGGTGCAGGGTATATGATAGTGAGCCGTGGCTTGTTATACCATTTTTATTTGTTTTCCTTTAGATATGATGGATTTCAAAAATTAAGATTACAAATTATGAAGAGTTGGAAATTTTTTTATATTTTTCAAATAATTTATCATTTTATACAAAAAAAAATATGATGTAAGAAGCCAGCCAACACCTGAATATATTCAGCGTCCGAATAAATATGTTCCGAGTAAATGCAGTAGACAAGCTCCTAAAGCAATTTATTTGCTATCCGCTTGAGGAAACCAAGATTGGCAAGCCTCCATAGCTATTTCGCACATAGCCGAGAAAGCCTTAGCATTATCGTATTCTAAAAGACAACACAAAGCATAATCACAAGGATGTTTCTATCATGACTTATTCTACGAACACTCACCGACATTGTTGCGTTTACCGAAAATGCTGCCGTTGAAAGGGGGTTTACGGTAGGCGGCTTCAGTTGAGCTTAACATAACTGCAGCCATAACGGAAAGGATCACAATGAAAGCCATCGAAGAACGTAACGCGAACATGTTTAAGTTTTCTTTTGTTGAATGTTTTTCCCCTTTTGAACTCGAGATACTTTTCTTAGGAATGCTCACAATGAACTGATACTGTCCAAGAGCGTATGACGAGCTTTTATACAAGAAACACTTGCTGCGGATTACTTATTATTCCCTCTTCTATTCCCTAAGGACTTTTCTTATATTAGATATAATTAAAGACAAATTGAAAGCGAATTAGATTTTTTTCTAGTTTTTATTAACAAGTTACTTAACAAAAGACAAACACGTACACGCACGTATTCATTTTGAATTGGGCGAATACACATTCCTTTATATTATTGATACTGATTTTTATTCGATATTATTGTTGGGATTGATTGGGTAATCACTAGGCGGCCCGTCTATCATTCTTTTAGCATGGAACAGCTAATCATGCATTTTCCAATCGAGGACTTTAGAAAATTCCTTCTCGCCATAGGCTATCATTTTGGACTGTTCCATGCATAAATTCTGGCGTTTTAAATTGTCAATGAGAAATAATTGCTTCTTATAGGCATTTAATAGATCGGCCCTCTGTTTTTTCAAACTTTTAATTTGTTTATCTTTGGCTTCAGATTCGGTGCGTGCTGTATCTTTTAATTCACGCTCCGAAGTTTTCATAGCACCCAAGGTGCTACGTGCACTTTCTAGTTCCTCGTTAACACGGAACAGACGTTTCTCTAAATTTTTATTGGTTTGTGTGACAATCTTTAAATCTCGCCTAACCGTCTCGAGTTCTTTTTGTTGTGCCGTTTGTTCTGTCGAACGTTCTTTTAGACGACGATTGGCTTCTTCGAGTTGCGATTCAGTTTTGCACAACTGTTCAGCGACAGCGTTATGTTTCATAAATGCCTGATCACGTTGCTGTTCGATAACCTTTGAACGTTCTAGCGCTTTTTCTAAAAGTTCTTTCTGCTCGGACATCTCCTGGTTGATACGATCGTGATCCTCTTCCAAAATAGTTATTTTCGACTTTAAAAACCTGTACAACCGATAACACTTGAAAATGTAAAAATGATCAAAATAGAAAAAAAAAACTTTATCCAACTCACTTGATTAGACCTTCGGTACTGATGTGACGACGAGCACTGTTCGTGCTTAACTGGGATCTGTGCTCTTGACCTTGCAATGAGGTATTACTCGCAATTGGTGTCTCGCCCGTCGAATTGCGCATATTCAGTTTCTCACAACGCATAGCTGAATATTCTTCCTTAACAAGTACTTCTAACGAGGGACTTTCCACAAATTTCGGATTGCGATATTTAACCGTGAAGGTTGCTGTCGTCGGTGTTGCTCCACCAGACTGCTTAAAATTCGACATAACCGAACGACTGGTTTCGTTACCTTTGTATGTCGACTTTCGTGTCTGAGCCTGTGATAAAGATGTCACTGGTGCGTTGGCTATGTACGTAAAGTTTCAGTTTGTGAAACATTTTGCTTTACGCAATTGCCATAGAGACTTACCGTTGGTCCGATTTGTACGGCCCTTGTGTACTGAATGGTTTACTTGCCCACTTGCAGTACCCTCAGTATTACGCTCATTACCTAACCGTTTTTTGACAAGCGCACTTTGCCCCTTGCCTTTCGATAATACGGCAATACGATTATCAGTTTTGGCGGCCGTCTTCCCAAAGCCATTAACTTGCCCCGATGACATGATTTGTTTGTATTGCTCTTGTGTTGGCATTTCTGATGGTGATTTCTCTTCTGATCGCTCCGATATTTGCCCTTTATTCGATTTACTTGTTTTATTTATTTTATTTGTCGTATTACTATTATGTTGGTTCAAAACGGAGCGTGCTATGCGGTCTAGTTGTTCGTTTAATTCAATAAATTCTCTTTCCTTCGATAGCAGCTCGCTCATTGTGCAACATGGGACAACACAATGGAAAAGTTCGTGTGCTGTTGTTATCTATTTCAACCGGAATTTTGCCGTAAATTATTTGATTAGATTTTTATATAGAAAAAAAAATAATAAAATAAAGGGAGCTAAACAAAAAAATCAAAACTCGTTACATTAAATTTTTGAAATTCAATTAATTATTTTTAATAAATATTGAATAATAATTAATTTCGTTTTATTGATTGTCCCCAAAAAAAGCACAAAAAACCCAAAGAGACAATGATTTTCAAATTTCTTCAAATGAAAATCAGTCAAAGTAGTTTTAGTTTTTATGAAGGTTTAAAAAAAATTGAAAGAATTTTACTTTAAACTTTCACAATCAAAAGGGGTTAGACTGTTGCCCCTAACAATATCAAAAGGTGTCTTGCTGACAAAAAAAACTTTACCTAACAACCGCAAAACAACACAACTTTGCTTCAATTATTTAAAAGAAAGACAAATTTCATTGATTGTGACACGAGTCTAATATTAACGTGATAATAACACATACATACGTCTAGTATATCATCAATTAAAGCCTATTGTCATTTCTTATTCTATTAAGCGATTTTTTTTATTTCACTAGACATTCTTGATCAGTGGCTTTCATCTTATCTTAATCCGTAAAAATTATTTATGACAAGCAAAGCATTTCTGTCTACCTTTGTCTGATTGGGTAGTGTGTGTGCACCTTATTCAGGCAATGGTATATAAGAAATGAATTGATTTTGATTTTCGTGTAGGAGTGCTCGTAATGCGTGATATGTAGGTGTTCTGGTTAGAATTGCTTTCGCTAAACCCATTAGACTTTGTCAAGGCTGTTTACCAAATTTAAATATATGGCAGACTGTATTTGCGAAATGCTTGTTTCTCATAAGAGCATTTATACACGAGAACAGACTCTTTATTAGATTTTCTATGTCTGTCACACTTTCCTTCTATTGTAACCATTTTCAATTTTAAAAGAAAATTAAATTTTTTCAAACTCAAGTTTTTCTCCTCTTCTATGTCTTCACTCATTCAAAGTAAAAAAAAAAAAATCAGATAAATGTAATCATTAAGTCATCTATAATTATCAAAGCATCGAAAGTATATGTCCACCATAAGAACTCAATCAATATTGTTCTGATTAACAATATCTCTCGAAGATTTTATAAGCTATATAGATATTTTTGATCAGTTCGAACAGCCAGATATTCCGACCTTGCCAAGCGTAATCAGCTCTCCCGGGTATTGAACTTACTGAAGTTACGTCCTTAAAAAGTCTCCCAGAAAAATGACTTGGGTCAAGAGTTTCTTATGGCTATTTTCAAGTTGATATCGAAACTGAATAGAACTTGACAGTGCTTTAGTTCTTAGCACAATTAGCGAAAAACCGCTGATTAATTTTTTTTATTTAAATTGCGCTCTCAAAAGCACTTTTCAGATCGTCAAGAGATCGTTAAAAAGTTTAGGGTAAATGCACGTACGCATTGCGCAATTGCGGAAAAATGTGTATGCAGTTCATCTTTCAACAGACAACGGAGCCAGTCTTAAAACTGCACTAAATTGTCATTTTCTGGTGATTGAAAAGCTTGCTGGACTGTTTATCTTGTGATTTCGGAACCCAATGAAAACATGGGGTACATAACTTTGCTTAATAAAATTCTTCACATACTTTCGTAATAAAATACCAATAATTAGACGTCAAAGATCACACTGAACCGTTTTTACTCAACTCAGTGATTCATCCGTTTCTGAAGAAGAAAACGAAGAAGAAGACTATTTTCTATTGAAAATTTGATTACTTTCACACAATGTCTTCTTTGACGCGCTTAAAGGGGAAGTGATCATGAGAATGATCTTTACAATATCACGAATCACTCATAAGAATTGTTTTATAATTCTAACAGGGAGATAATTAGAAAGAAGTGAGTGCGTATAGCTAGGAATCAAGTATGCTCGTCCACACTGAAATTTGAATCGACGAACATCAACTTGATGGTGGCGACTGTTTTCTGTTCAAAGCTGTGCGATTATCTCTGGACAAAACACGTTTGCTTTCCAAATTTCGTGAACATATGACGAAATTGTGACTTATAGGTTGAAAAAAACCATAGTCATCAGATATGCACGCGGACAGACAAGCTGAATCGATCTGAGGAATAAAATATGGATCTGTCTTAAGCTCTTAATATAGTGCTACATACATTCGCACAAACTTAATATACTCTGCAGTGTAGCGGTGCGTGCAAAAGTTAAGTAATTGTGGGCGTGCTCAACTATAATAGGGTGACGGAGCAATCAAATATTTTTAACCATTTAACGGTTACAAGGGTTAAGGGATCTGGCAAACAAGCAAACGCTTTTAATACCTTTGGCTACATGTTGTTATCCAAATGAATACAAACACAGTTGATTCGTAATTCGTAATTTCCAAGGTATTCCAGTGTGCGCCCCACGAACTTTTCTGCTCTGAGCTGAAAGATCCTAAAACATCCTACCCTCGTAATCCCTGGTCGAACACCGCATGCAAACGAGTCGCTGCCAAGCTTAGATAATAAATTTCAAATTTTTGGCCGATAGGGAAATGAATATACTTATACTCTCAGGCTGGAAAAACATAAAAATCAAACGTAGAGTCTCTGAAAATGAACAAAAACCACTCAGAATGTGTATGAGAAAAAATACATGCGTTACACTGGGCGGAGGATGTAACACAAAAAACACATCAGGTTCTATTTATTCTTTGCCTTTTTATCCATCTTCGTAGCTCTACACATACATATGCATATAGATAATAACTATCTCATATATATACATCTCATTTCATTGCAAATACGGTATAATACGGTTTTCGAACGTTTAGATATCTTTTCATTATTAAAATAAGAAATTTCTGTTCACTTATGAGTGATAGGAATGGAGTCAATTTTTTTATTGCTCTTATAAGAATATGCAAAATTTGTTTTTTTTTTTTTTCTTTTCTTCGTTTCCTTCGTTTTCTTGAATAAGCCGGAGAGCACTCATATGTTTATATGAAAATATGCCCGCAAGCACGCACACATATAAATATGTTATTATAAATGTAACGTAAACTTTTTCATTACACTCGAAACCGGCCAGACCAGTTATTATATCATTTGCATTAGGTTCATTGCAAAAAGCCAAGTTTATAAGAGAATTTTCTTACTTCGATATAAGCGAAGCGGAAAGTGAGAGAATTTTGAGAGAAAAAGATAACATTAGTTAACTTAATTTAAATTACATTTTAGAAAACATCAATAAGTCAAAGTAATTGAAAAATCGCCTGAAAATATTGGCTATCATTAATATTACTGTCAATATGTTGCAAAATATTTCAAGAGTGTAAAGTCCTTGTTTACTTCTTCTGTGTGAAATCAATTTCCAAAACATTGTTTTCAAGAAGCATAGCAGCAGAGAAGTTTGGAGATAGGATTGGATTAGATTTTCTGCTCTTGATGAATTGATGAAAAGGAAGCCTTATAAGAATTCGTAGCTGTTTTCGTGCGAAAAGCGTATAACTCAAGGTATTTTCAAAGTTAAATTCAATGTTAACTTTTGAGGCAGAGTTGTGATCTGAATTGAAATTTTAAAATGAAATTTTTGAGTGCAGTGAGAAGATAAGCTCAAAATTTCTTCTATTTTCCGCGGCATGGTTTGCCTGAGTCTTATAAGTCTGTCCGCCAGACGGTCGCTTTGTCAAACTGTCCTTAACTAAACGGTGCATCATAAACAAATTTGTAATCATGTCACACTTGTGTGTTTTTACATTGTACACGACTTGACATGGGTGTTTGCAACATTATCTGAATGCCTTGAGATGGATGGATTGCTTTAATAAAAGCAATGGAATCTGAATTGATTTAAGCGTCCCTGTCAATCTGAGCTCGGTCCACGTGCGATTGTGTTTAATCACATATTAGTAGTGTGACTGGCAAGTTGGCGCGCGAATGCGGTTCATAGCTCTTGGAAATGCTCTGTCGCCAAAGACCTAACGCTTACAAATTACTCGGCCATTATTCGCTACCTGGTTTTCTCTTTTTCCACTTATTACTGAGCATCACTGTGTTCCACGTATAGGGTAAACTGTCTGCCCCTGTCCACCTTAAAAGAAGTAAACAAAAAGTCTAAAATTTCGAAATATTTTGTTGAGATGATGGGCTATACCAGCATGCTTTGTCCCAAAGAGGAATTTTAATAAAAATAGTTTCCATTAGACGATTTTTACGGTCACTTCGAACATAAAGCCCTTGTGTGGTAACAAGAATCGATTTTTAATATTTCATGATAAAAGTAGATTCACAACATTCTTATGATACCTTAACACACTAAGTCCCATTTCCCGTGCGTTTCGGATGCATTCCGTCATAAAAGTTCTTATAAAAAGTAAATGTTTGCATGCCAGCAAAGCCTAAGGAAGTAAAATAAGTTGTTTTAGACGAGAATTTTGGACGTTGTTCTGGTTCACTTTTTGGGCACACGGTGCAAAGGTTTTTGATGAAGATGAGCGAAGAACAGAATTACGCAAAGTGGCATAGGATATTTAGTAGTCCGTTTTTAGGAACGTTTGGCTTTGGTTTGTTTATAAAATCTTTTTAAAATTAACTAATTAATTAATTAATAATAAATTTCAAGTCGATACTCTTTTTATACTCTTTTATATGAATTCCCTATATTGGCATGATTAGCCATTCCTATCAAAAAGAGGGACATGTGAACAGCCTTCCACGAGAGAACTGTATATTTATGAATGGACCTGCAGTGTTATCATCAAACACAAATTAAAATGTCTTTTCACTTGTGATTATATTTTCTCACAGTTGATTTACGTGCTTGCTGAAGATAGATAACTGAAACTTGTTCTACATACTTTTGATTCAAATTTTTAGATACGCGTAGAAAAATTGTTTCTTTGCCAATATATACACAAACAATTCCAATAATTCAAGCATTTATCTGTCAATAAGATGCACTCTACAGCAAATGAAGCATCATTAGCCAAATGGGCACAGACGTTCAGGGCCCGATTAACCGATTATATATTTAAGCTCAAAATTAAGGTATACCTTGGATTTATGCACTTCGTGCCTTCTACTTGGCATTAACTAAGGTTATCCCCTTTATTGGATTAACTTATACATAAAATATTTTAAATGGAAGTGAAGGGTATGCGAAATTCGTCTAAATTTTACTTTTATTCACTTATTATTCACTTATGTATATATACATATACAGGTAGATATATACGTTTGCATCTACGATATATGAATAAAAACTTTGGACGATTGTTTTGACAACTTAAAGAATATAAAGGGAAAGAAAAAAAAAAAACCAACAAAATAGACAGACACAAATGAATAAAACAGTTGCTTTAACATTTGTAATAAAAATCATAATAAAATCAAAGCAGGCAGCGAAGCGAAGCATAATGGAAATATTAATATGAAAAACTTGCCATCTAACAACACTTGCCACTAACAAGTGTTTACAAAAAAAAAAAGCGAAAAATCTATACAGATGTGGCTTACAATGAATCTTGGATGCCGTCATTATCTCAGAAAGAAAAACTCCAGCATATTTCATGAGCATAACTGAGCATAGTAAGGATAATAAGGACATGAATGAAGACAATTTTTAAATAGTATGTTTGTTCCACTTTGTTCTATGTCATTAAAAAATATTTTTCAATTTTCTTTTTTTTTTTAGTTAATCTTTTAAATTCTCCCGCTCTTATTCAAATTTTTCTGAATTCAATCTGCATTCAAACATGTTCGACATATATGTCATATAACGGGGTTGGTTTATAGTCAAACAAGAAACAGAAGTCGAAGAGTCGAAGAGGTTATGTAAGGTTTACGTATTTCGAAAAAATTTTCAAACTTCCGAGATAGCTGCGATGAAAGTAGGAGGAGGAGCCGGATAGATGTGAATGATTCTAGGACACATGTACTACGATTCGACCCTCTATTGGCATTAGACTTTCGGAATTGACTACAAAAGATGAGAGACGGTAGGCAGACCGCAATTAAACGCATAAATGCCACTGATCCCAGCTTGTCAAGTTTCAATTTTATGCACTATATTCCGATGACATCGTGTATAATAAAAATAGGGGTGGTCATATAATGATCCAAGAGATAAGTCCTTGATAATATACGTCCAAGTTTTTAGTTTTCTTGACTAGTATTTAGAATTACAATAAATGTGCAAACAGAAAACGGTTGATCTGGCAGTCAGAACTGAATTGAGGACAGATCTGTAATTTAATTTTGAACTTTCTGCATAAATATTGGTGATCTTAATATTGTTCGAATAAGCTAGACAAAGGGGCAAGCAGTGACCAAATGAGTAAATAAAGCAGCTAATGACATGCAGTTTGAACTTGGCACACGGATTTTCGCCACTTTGATATTGTCAACGACAACTGGACACATTTGTATCACTTTCACATTGTTGGCGATAAACGGGCGCACGGCTAGCCTGGATTCAAGCGAATACTGCGAATATGCAAATTTCAGTTTTTCGATTCGATTTCCGAAAGATTTTTGGTGCTGACATTATCGGCGGTATATGGACTCACGGACAGCCTAGCTTCAAACAAATATCGCCAAAATGCAAATTTCAGTTTTCCGCATCAATTTTGCCGCTTTGACATTGCCGTCCATTGGCAAATGGACGGATGGACGGATTGGACTCAAGTGGACCACGCAAGTATGCCAGATTTTAGGTTTCCGCATCGACTCTACCACCTTGACAACATCGGCGAGTTTCGTAGGGACGGACAAACTAGTTTGAAACAAATAACGCCATTGCGCGAATTTCAGTTTTTTCACATCCATGTTTGGCCCTTTAGCATTGTCAATGACAAATGGACGGACGAAGGGGATTGATCTGAAAATGTTCTTGTAAGTTTCAGCCTTCTTTTTTCTTCTTCTACTTTCATTTAAAGATGTCTATACAAAATGAAATGCGAGCTCTTAAAGGTTCTGGGCACTACTTATTTATTCGTTGCAAAAGATGTGATAAAAGTAAGATGCTCTTATCCTTCCGTAATAGTTATAATAGTAACCTAAACATATCACTTTTAGCATATGTTTAGAGTCTGATGAAAATGTGCAAAGGTTGTAAGATATTTATACCGGGCGACCACTACAGCGTTACATTATAACTAACATTAACGCAATCATTATAAACGCATGCTGGTGTAGCTGTCGGTCTGTCTCTGCCCTGGAAAAATCAACCAACTGACATTATTATGAGTTACATTATTTAAGCTGGTGATAGATAATCAAATAACAGAGTGCGTCCTCATGTGTAATGCGATCCAAGTTAAACCTACAAAGGAAGCAAAAAAAAAAAAAAAAAAAAAAATGGAAAAATCGACGAAGACGCGTATCACAAACAATATTAATATTAACTATCACAACTACTGTTACAAATAAAGCTAAGGAATGTATATAGACTTGCAAAGTATTTATGTGTGTATGTGTGTATGCATATGTTTTGTGCAAATATTTACTGAGATGAAAAGATTAAGTGTAAGTTTTTGTTTGTTTTACTCTCTTAAAACTTTTGCGAATATACTCTGAAACTTGGCAAGACCGGTTGGTTATAGTTGTTTATGCCTAACGAGTGCATTGGTGTAAGCTGAGATTTAAGTAAGTTTGAAAAGCGTTCATATGCACGCGTATGTAATTGTGTTAAGTATTAAACAAATGTTAACTC
Source organism: Glossina morsitans morsitans (assembly GCA_001077435.1). NCBI lineage: Eukaryota > Metazoa > Arthropoda > Insecta > Diptera > Glossinidae > Glossina > Glossina morsitans. The sequence goes on from CCAG010014920.1 coordinate 61,655, forward strand.
AAACTGTTGTTCTTCTTAAGTCAGTCACTTAGTTAGTTAGTTAGTCAGTCATACAGCAGTTGTTTGTTATATTTTATATAAACAACGTTCAAGTCTTTAACGTCTTTTCGTTTTGTTGTTATTGTTATTATTGAGCGTCTTTTTGACGCTTCGAAACCTGCTTTGCCAGTGGCAGACAACAGTCTGAGCCAGGTTAGTGAGTTGAGCACAACACTTAACGAATATTCTTAAGCGGCGCGTTTTCTTTTTGTGCTCAAAAATTAAACGCGTTTTTCTATCGGTTTTTGCTGTTGTTGTGGTTGTTTTTTTTTTTTTTTTTTATTGAAATGTTTTAATCAAGAAACTTTTGGCACATAAATATGAATTGAATTAATTTTAGGAAAATTTATTTAAAAAGGAAAAAAAGGGTGTGTATGTGAATCTTATCTAATATGGAAGGAGAATAAAACAAAACAAAAAAATAAAATACATGTTTACAAGAAAAAAATTTATCTGAAAGTAGTGCTTACATGTAATGTTTTATATTTTTTTTGAAAGTAATTACATTACACAAAAAAAGAAAAAAACGTAATTTCCGGACAATTTCTTTCAGTGTTTTTTTTGCAATCTGTAATTTAAAATGCAAATTTATTATGCCTTTTACAACTTTTCTTTAAATATTATGATATGAAGAGAAGGCTTAATATAAAGAAAGATTTATATATTAA